>APFE030041828.1:0-19248 GCA_000404065.3 Pinus taeda
CCTACTCTAGCATAGCCTACTCTAGCATAGCCTACTCCAATCCCCCCATTTAATTTATTGTGCAATAATTTAAAATTGAAAATAGACATCAAGTTTTGATCATTACAAAAATATTACTGCAAATACAAAAAGATACCATATAAAAATTTTCTCATTCTCACACAAATTCTCACATTCCAAGCACATACACAATCACAATGAACAAATGACAAATAAACAAACAACCCAATCAAACATCAATCATCATTACATTCAAAAATATAATAGATATACAAGCATCACATCAAATTTTCATCATTCCATTAAAAAACATATAGATACACAAGTACTCAAACATCATATCACATTTTCATCATTACATAAAAAACATTGTAAATACACAAACATATAAACATTCCTCCACATTTTATTACACACAAGATTGTAAATACACAAAAAACAATGTGATGAAGAATACAAACACACAATGATAAATGCATACAATCAAGAATACAAACACATAATAATACATGTGTACGACCAAGAATACAAGCACACAAACAATCAAGAGTACAAATGCACAATGAAAAATGCCTACAATCAAGAGTAGAAACACATAGTGCAATTACTATACACCAACCAATCAATGTACATACAATAAAGACATACAACTTGATCATACACAAAACACATTAATCAATGTATACAATAAAAACATACAACTCGACCATACAAAAATTCAATCACTAAATAGGTATACACATGTTTTTGCAATTACTATATACTAATCAATAAATGTACATACAGTAAAGACATACAACTTGATCATACACAAAACACATCAATCAATGTATACAATAAAAACATACAAATCGATCATACAGAAATTCAATCATTCAATAGGCATACATTTTTTTTGCAATTACTATACACCAACCAATCAATGTACCTACAATAAAGACATACAACTTGATCATACACAAAACACATCAATCAATGTATATAATAAAAACATACAACTCGACCATACATAAATTCAATCACTCAATAAGCATACAATTTTTTTTGCAATTAATATGCACCAACGAGTCAATGTACATACAATAAAGACATACAACTTGATCATACACAAAACACATCAATCAATGTATACAATAAAAACATACAACTCGATCATATAGAAATTCAATCATTCAATAGGCATACATTTTTTTTCCAATTACTATACATCAACCAATCAATGTACATACAGTAAAGACATACAACTTGATCATACACAAAACACATGAATCAATGTATACAATAAAAACATACAACTCGATTATATAGAAATTCAATCACTCGATAGGCATCCAATTTTTTCTTGCAATTACTATACACCAACTAATCAATGTACATACAATAAAGACATTCAACTTGATAATACACAAAACACACCAATCAATGTATACAATAAAAACATACAACTCGATCATACAGAAATTCAATCACTCAATAGGCATACAACTTTTTTTTGCAATTACTATACACCAACCAATCAATGTACATACAATAAAGACATACAACTTGATCATACACGAAACACATCAATCAATGTATACAATAAAAACATACAACTTCATCATATAGAAATTCAATCACTCAGTGAGAATGCAATTTTTTTTGCAATTATTATACACCAACCAATCAATGTACATACAATAAAGACATACAACTTGATCATACACAAAACACATCAATCAATGTATACAATAAAAACATACTACTCGATCATACAAATTCAATCACTCAATAGGCATACAACATTTTTTTGCAACTACTATACACCACCCAATCAATGTACATTCAATAAATTGAACCACTAAATAGGCATCCAAAAATTGTGCAATTATCACAAAAACCCATGGTTGGAAAAATATTATATTGATTAAATCAAATGCAGGTTGATTTAATATTAGATTTGCAATGAATATGTTGTAACTATTTATATATATGCATTATTTGATACTTTTAATCTACAATCTATTCAACTAAAACTATCTAGTTCTAAAATAAACAAATAAAAGCAAATGAAAAGTAAGGTGGAGAGAGGGACACAAACCCTTGAGGATAGCCATGGTCCATCCTCAAGAGCAATGAGAAAGGGCTTTGAGCCCTTTCAAACAAAACAATACTTTTTATTATTATGGTGTTTTTAGAGTAATTACATAATAAAGATGAAAAATAAATGAATGCTAGTTTATTTTGGGTCATGATAACATAATGAATTCATAATGACATGTAGATATTTCATCTATCCTAGCATGCTTGTACATTCTTCATGTGCTTTCTTATCATCTGCCAAAAAAACAACAACAATTATTAAAATTTAGTGGTCATCTATAACATATCTCTAAAGTAGCAAAAACTTTATGAAGAATCAAATTTAATACATTAGGCAAAGTGACCAACATAAATTGATAATTGAAAGGCGGTGAATAAATTGAAAGCTCATATCGAGCTTTGAATTTACCTTTGCACCATTTACTCTAAGTTCTAATGTAACCTTGATATGCCCATGCAACACAAGTCATCATATAGCCTACAACCCATTTGCACATATTCATCAAATTAAAAGATATAATCAATTAAATGCAAACAGTCCCAGCGAAACATGGAGTTTGGCCTTTTAGAATTTGGAAAGGGAAAATAATTATTTTTCTTGACTACTAAAGAGAAATAAAAATACAACAATAAATAGATTTACTATCAAATCATTTATATGAAAATAAATAGATTTCTTATCAAAATAATCACAGCTATCTCCGTAATTCTATTTGTTATCATAATCATCACAGCTATCACTCTAAATTATAAATGAATGGGCATACCAAAAAAAATCCAATAGTCAGTCAAGGAAATGTTGTTTTCCTTGTGCTTAGATTCAATGTCCACGTATGTACAAGGGATGATCCGGGAGAATGGGCAGTGCATTGGGAGACCCAACAACCAACCGTAAGCCCACTACTCTATTTGGCAAGGTCTCCACCACACATGTAAAGGTAAAGGTGATTGGAGAGAAGAATCCAAATATAAACACAGAAATTTAATCTGAACAGTTATGATCGATGAAATTTGTGAGTATGTCACATCCAAAGACAAAGCCACATACAGAAAATTCACAACGTTAAAAATATAGACTCGGGCGTTTTACTATTTTGGAGTGAATTGAGTATTATTGGCAAGCTGACTCTGGCGTTTTACTATTTGGAGTGAATTGAGTACTATTGGCAGGTTCATAGGAAACAGTGAAATATTTCAAAATAGCCCACACCCTTGCAACTTAAAGTGGGACAGCAAAAAAAATCACACAGAAAAACTTGGTTGAAAGTTTCCAAAGCGAAAGGAACTCATCATTAAAAATTGTTAAATGCTTTTTTATGTACATATTTCGATGAACTTAACAAATATTTTGTTAAAGAATTTTAATGCCAACCAAATTAAGAATGATTAAATACAGAGAGAGAGCCCAGTATTTGAGCAAATTTACCAAATTATGAATTAAAAAATAGGTATGGGGTTTTATGTAATCTCATATGTACAGGGTAATTTGGTCGTGGGTGAGTTTAATTTGGTCGTGGGTGAGATTGGATTAGATACTGAGCCTTTGCATCCGTATGGAGGGTGTCTGGAGAGCTAGAGAGGATAAAGGGGTGACCCAACAACTGAGCAGCCTCTGCATCAATATGGAGGGTGTCTTGGGGAAGATGGAGAGGATAAAGGGGTGACCCAAATCAAATCCGTGCCTATAGAAAAAACTTGAGCCATTAAATTACAAATCCAACATAATCAAGAAATTCAACATAAACCAAATATATTGAATTCAAATATAAACCCAGAAGTTCAATATAAACCAAATGTATTGAATCCAAATATAAACCCAGAAATTCAATCTGAGTAATATGGAAGGGCACCTGGAGACATACAAGCAGAGGGATCTAAGCTATAGTTAGAGAGCCAAAGAATAGGCAGCACGACCGGTGAAGTTTCACTACCCAATTCCTGAACATCGGGAAGGGATACCCTCCAGAATCCAACCCCACCTCCTGAACCTACTCATTCTCAATCTCCCGGGCTTCAACTAAGAATATAGATTTTTGGATAATAGCTAGGTTCAGTCTTCAGCTACGAATGATAAAATAAATCAGTGAAGAGCAAGCCACGAATGATAAAATAGCTAGGTCCAGGCTTCAACCACGAATATAGATTTTTGGATAATAGCTAGGTTCAGGTGTCAGCTACGAATGATAAAATAAATCACTGAAGAGCAAAGCCATGAATGATAAAATAGCTAGGTCCAGGCTTCAGCGACGAATATAGATTTTTGGATAATAGCTAGGTTTAGGGTTCAGCTACGAATGATAAAATAAATCACTGAAGAGCAAGCCACTAATGATGAAATAAATCAGTGAAGAGCGTTGGGGCCTTGGATGTAATAGCTAATGCAGATTGCATCAATAATTCAGTGCAAAAACTGAGATAGGAGAGAAGCTTACCCGCTTTTACAAGAAATTCAAAGAAATACATTGCAATCTGAACAAACATACAATCCCAAATCATGTGAACAACTATTTTTACTGTTTCAAAAGCGAAAGGAAGACAACAATATCTGATGACTAAAAATTGTTAATTGCCTTAACAAATCTTTTGTTAAAAAATCTTATGGCCAGCAAAATATACCGTACGGCGTAAAATAAAAATTAAGAATGATTAAATACAGAGAGTTCCCAATATTTTAGAAAATTTACCAAATTAGGAATAAAAAAAGTTCTGGGGTTTTATGTAATCTCCTATATTCTGGCTAAGTTGGCCTGGGTGGCTAAGTTGGCCTGGGTGAGATTGGATTAGATACTAAGCCTCTGCACCGGTATGGAGGGTGGGTGAGATTGGATTAGATGCTAAGCCTCTGCACCGGTATGGAGGGTGTCTGGGGGGCTGTAGAAGATAAAGGGGTGACCCAACAGCCTCTGCATCAGTGTGGAAGGTGACCCAACAGCCTCTGCATCAGTGAATGATAAAATAAATCACCGAAGAGCGTTGCTGGGGACCTCGGATTTAATATGCTTAATCTAGAAATAGCTAATGCATAAACAATCCCTTATATTATTTACTAAGCAGACAGAAAGATAGCAGAGAAACTTACCCACTTTACAAGAAATTCAATTCAATCTGAACAATCTCTTAATCACACATGCAATTGACAATGACTTTAAAACAGAGTCAGTCAAGAAAATGTTGTGCTTACCTCTGAGGGATGAATCGACATTGATAGACATGATATTTGCAACCGTTACAACGTTGCTCAAGCCCTAGGTAGCAGGAATAATCTGGGAGAATAGACGGTGCATTGGGAGACGATGCGTAAAACAAATGTTGTGACCGAGCAACCCATCGTAAGTCCACCGCAACAACGCAGAAACCAGTTCTGGAGCAAGCACCGGCCTATGCACCATATACGAAGCTGTAATTACGCCCTTCAAAACAAAACCGGGTAAGCTAAGGGTCGCTGTTAACTCCATCTTTTAACACCAGGCTCTCAGGAACTTCTCATCCAGAAAAATGCTTCGACGCCGACCATATTCGAAAGGCATGCCCGATTTCTCTCGCTTTCTGTGCAACGAGAGATTTATGATGCCGCCTCAGATGATCTAAGTTAAAAAACCAAATAACATGGATTCAGATTCAGATGATCTAATTTAAAAACCCAAGAAACCACCTCACCGTGGATGCCCAACATTTAATTTAATAAAAACCAAGAAACATGGATACAGAGGATCTAATTTAAAAAACCAAGAAACCGCCTCACCATGGATGCAGAGGATCTGATCTAAAAACCAAGAAACCACAGGTTCTGCGTAATAAAACGCTCCCGGTGGACATTATTCGACGATGGTCACCGCTCAGATCCAACTGCGATATTGGCCGGCCCTGTTTCTCTCCATTTATGCGCAAATTGGCGATGTTGAAGATCTAATTTAAGAAACCCAACAACACTGAACATCTCAATTTATTTACAGGAATCGAGCTATGCCAGTGATTTTTCTAAAAATCAAATTGATTCCTCTCTCATTTAGCTAATCTAGTTTGCAACCCACAACTCATAATAAGAGTGATCCATACAAAGAGTTTGAAAATAAATTTACCGGAATGCCTCATTTACCTGTCATCGAGTCAGACAGATGCGCATTTAACTGTGATCCTTGGGCAGAGTTGTCTTGATTCAATAATTGACGCGCTACCTGCCTCTTCCTCTACCTCTCAGGGAACACAAGCACGCCTCTACCTCTCAGAGAATACAAGCACACCAGACAGACACACACCAAACAGATGACGAAAACAGACATAACAACAGAGACCAAACCACATTCATACACACACAACATATGGACCTCCAGACACACCAGACGCACTAGGCTGACCACACAATCCAGGAAACTCCGAGGAGAGGAGGAGAGGCACTGCAATGCCAATGCCAATATGAATCCAGAAATTGAATATAATTAAAGCGATTAACATCCTTGACCGTTGAGATAACCTGTTCGATAAGAGCGGAGCGCTAGGATTACAACGCTGGTTATCTCGTAGATGATGATGATGCCAATTCTGTTTGAAACCGATGACTCAAATTATCTTTTAAATGATGCCATTTCTGTTTGCAACGGAGGGCTCAGATTATCTCTTACATTTTTTTTTAGCTTTTTTTAATAGCTACACAACAAAAGTACAATCTAGGTCATCAAACTAAAAATAGTAATAAAAGCACAATCTATGTCATCTAATTAAAAATAGTAATAAAAGCACTCTCTATGTCATCTAGGTAAAAATTGAATAGTAATAAAAACACAATCCATGTCATTTAACTAAAAATAGTAACAAAAGCACTATCTATGTCATCTAGGTAAAAATTGTCCTTTGATAAGCACTATGACAATGGGTGTTCCCACCTTCCTCGTGTTGCTAATGGTCAATGCCTAAACTTCTATTTTTGAAACTACTGGCATTTTTAGAATCTACCAAATAATTAGGTAGTTGGCATCAACTTGAAGAATGTTAAGATGAGCTTGTGTTAACACTCTTGGACAGGTATCTACAACATTTTCTTCTCATGTTCATATCTTCTTTTTTTATCACAAAGATATTTACTAGTTTTGCTATGAAATTAGTTCAAAATCTTAATGATTCTCTTCCTACTCCACTGTTAATTCCTTTTTGTGGGCTTCATAATTAGTTCTTTCCTTTTCCACATTTGTTCAAAATGTCATTTACCTAAATGTAATCTCTCATATGTCAACACCTATACGTTGATGAATTAATCAAGCCCTAATACAGTTCAGAAAATTGAATTAAATACTTCATAATCGCAAGTATAATATTTCATCCAAGGCATCCGAAATTCAAATTTGATATCTTCTTGGAGCATATCATAGCTTTGATACCAAAATGAAATGGTCCCACTCGCAATAATATTGTTCTCCCTAAACAACAACAACAAACCCTTTTGCATAAACTATACTTTAAGTTTTCTTTCTCACATCGATGCAAAGCTCAAACTCTTCCCAATTTCCTTATTGGAACATCCCTCCTAAATATCTTCAAAGACGCTAGCTTGTTATTGCTCACAATCAAGAAACACCTAGTTTGACTAGCGAAGGGAAGAAGAAACATCAATTTTATCATTGGAGATATTGTCATTTTGATAATGAATGATGTGACTTGTAGGAAAAAATGGTCAATGCCTTTCTTATTGAACAACATCAAACAACTGTGAAGTGTTGACATTAATGATGCATACCTAGATATTCATGTTAATAATTCAACCTCCACTCACCCTTAGTGGGTTCTCATGGTGTAAAGCTACTATGAGAACAAGAATGAAGCTCCCTTCACTTAACAATTTATAGATCAAGCAACAACTTGCACAATTAATCGTAGAAGAATGGAGCTCTCATCACTTAATTGTTTCTAGATCAAGCAACAAATTGCACAATTAATCATAGACAATAGAAACAAAAAGAACTTGCTTTCTCAACAATTGATTGAAGAATTCCAAATTTTTACCACTCATCTCCAACCATATCATATTGGATGGGTCCATGAAGCAGTACCTACTTTATGTTTGTAGTGTTGTCTCAGATTTACGATTAGACCATTCATTTATACAGTTGATTGTGATCTTACACCCTTCTATTGTTGAGATGTGATATTTGTCGAGCCCTACCAGTTTCACAAAAAGGCACAAAATTGTGGGTATTATAACTTCTACAAGCTTTGCAAGGATAACAATATCTATGATGTCATCTCTTCTTTCACTTTTTCTACATTTTTTAGAAGATAAGTTATTAACCATATCAGAATTTCTCTGGTGGCATCAGAAATAGGCAGTATTAGTGGCTCCCTACGCACTGTTCTTCCTCCCATATTGCCTGAATTCTACACACTATAAGTTAGCACAGGTAACACAGCAATAGACAGAGTCAGTGATGGAACAACAAGTCATTATGATCATTATATCGGATGATATTTTTCAGCATAAATACCATTAAATACTTGCTATTATGGAATGTCATATAGTTCGGCATAACCAAATAAAGGACTGACACACATGCATAAGTAGTTTGGGAGTCACCCTCGCCCCCCTTTGAAATGATAGGTCGCCTTCGACCTAGTGAATGAAGGAAAATCATGTTGGTGGCGACATACAGGGATGATGGGAATGGTAAGGTACGCCTATTTATGAAAGGATCGCAAGAGATATCAGAGTGCTAAAATCAATGTATCAATTAGTGAAGAGATGCTATGAGGTGATTTTGAAAAGGGAAAAAGGACATCTGACACAAAAAATATACTTTACCATCATCATTCCACTTAAAGCTTATTATGATTGATTTTTTTAGAAGATATCCATGCATAAAGGTTCAATATAAATTAGGAACATAATCGCTCTATAGTAAAGATACCAAATAAGGAAAGGGACTTATAATAACTATTGATGTTGGAAATATGACTTCAATACCATCAACAGAGCTTCTATTGCCTACAGGCATCTATAGCCTTGACAGAGTTGCTTTCTAACCCTTTGGAACCATGGTCCTTTATGTATAATAGGGAAAGTGCATTATGATATCAGAGTGGAGACCAATATGTTGGCTTGGTGACCAGATGAACACATTGCTATTCACTAGGAAGGAGCAAAAGGTGGGTAGGCCAGCTTGTGATGAGACTTCTTGTTGCAAGGACTTTTTATTTCTTGATTCATCCATTGAATCATATCCCTAGTGTGGTGGCCATAGTGGGAATGCCACTTTGTTTCTTCCTTATGATCATGGTAGACTGGCTCGTGATGAGACCCCATATCCTCCATCTGTAACAAAATCATACAATTGTTAGTATATATATAGAACAACACTTCCTATTTATACATAGAGGGTGGCTCAACACTCCTTAGGAGTAGGAATGGCGGAAGAAGTCTAAACATATCAAATAGAAGAAAGTATGCCCTCAACCTTATTTGATGATAATGAACAAAGAGAATTATAGGGTTTAAGGAAGAACCAGCATGGCACAAGTAATCAATCTCTTTGATTTATAATGGAAATGAGGACAGTGAAGTGATATAGATGGTTGTGTCGATTCTTTTTCAATCAATACAAAGCAATATTGTTTAAAGATGATAATATTCAATACTTTCTTGTTCCAGTAATCCTCAGATTTGTATCCTTTCATATATATTTGTACCCTTGTGCTTGATAGAGGGTCATAAAAAGTGAAATAATATTCACAAAGTGTTTATTTCCTAAAGAAAACCTCACACAAAGAGTGTTGTTCCTTAAAGGGAACAGTAACTGTTCCCTGTAAGGAACAACGAATGAAAAATACACGCGGATGGTGTTGTTCCGTGTTGGGAACAGTAAAAGGATATATACATGATGGTGTTGTTCCTTATAGGGAACAATAGTTGTTTCTTAGGAGGAATAGCATGAAGAAAAATTGCACACTAAAACTGTTGTTCCTTAGAGGGAACAACAATTGTTCCTTAAAGGGAACAATCGTTGTTCCTTAGAGGGAACAACAGTTGTTCCTTAGAGGGAACAACATCTATTCCTTAAAGGGAACATAAGTTGTTCCTTAGATGGAACAGTGAGAAACAAATACATATGGGATTGTTGTTCCTTAGAGGAAATAGTAGTTGTTCCTTAAAGGGAACAACAACTTTTCCTTAGAGTGAACAACAACCGTTCCTTAGAGGGAACAACAACCGTTCCTTAAAGGGAACAACAGGAAAACAAATCCATACGAAACTATTGTTCCTTAAAGGGAAAGACAAATTTCCTTAGAGGGAACAACAAGAAAACACATACACATGAAACTGTTGTTCCTTAGAGGGAACAACAATTGTTCCTTAGAGGGAACAACAACTGTTCCTTAAAGGGAATAGTACGAAAATCAAATATATAGGGAACTGCTATTCCTTAGAGGGAATGGCAGTTGTTCCTTAAAGGGAAAAGCAACTATTCCTTGAAGGGAACAACATGAAAATAAAATATATAGGGAACTGCTATTTCTTAGAGGGAATGACAGTTGTTCCTTAGAGGGAACAACAATTGTTCCTTAAACGGAACAACACGAAAATATGTACACAAAATTGTTCTTCCATAGAGGGAACAACAGTTGTTCTTTGGAAGGAACAACAATTGTTCCTTAAAGGGAACAACATGACGAGAATCCATAAAATCATTGTTGTTCTTTAGAAGGGACAACAACTATTCCTTAAAGGGAACAACAACTATTCCTTAGAGGGAACATCAAAGGAAAAGTAGAAAAAAAGAGAATTTATATACAATTTATACAAGCAAATTCAATCAACATAGAAAGAAAATTTTATGTACAAATTTAAAAAACAAATGAATTATTCACTGGGTCTATGCTAAGGACAGGTTGCCCTCCTCAGTAAGAATCTGTATGGTGGAATCTTCCCGTAATTGTTGGCAAAAGGACTCCTTGGTAAGCGGTTTGTGATAGAGTCATACTCGATGTCCATTCGCTTTAAAAGACTAGCCAGACCGATCAATGGTGGCTAATGTGAGGGTGCCATTGTTATGCACCTTTTATATCTCATAAGGTCCTAACCATATGGTCTAGAGTTTTCCCAGGAAATCTTGGAACCTAGAATCATACAGGAGTGCCCAATCTCCTTCGTGGAAGATCTTCTTTTTGATAAGGGCATGATGCCATTTCGCTCTTTGTTGTTGGATTAGTGCAGTGTGTTGAAGAGCTGTTAGCCAGATTTCATCCAATTCATTGATTTGATGTAGCCTATTAATCTGTGCTTTGCTTAAGTCCAAGCCTACCTCCTGAGCTATCCTCAATGTCTGGATTTCAAATTCAATTGGGAAGATAGGTTCTTTGCCAAACACTAGTTGATATGGGGAATATCCCATGGTATTTCTCCATGTCTTGCGGTATGCCCACAAGGCTTCGAGTAATCGGGTAGCCCAGTCATGTCTATGTGATGCAATTGTCTTTGTTAGTATTGCCTCGATTACCTTATTAGTGCTTTCTACCTGGCCATTTTCCTGTGAGAGGTATGGAGTCGTGATTCTGTGTATGATATGATGATTATTTAATGTTGCAGCGATCTTATGGCCTATGAATTATGGTCCTCCATCAGTAATTACCTCTCTAGGCAAGCCATATCGCAAAAATAGTTGGAAAATAAAGTGGATTACCGAGTCCTCTGTTGCCCTTGGTAGTGCCTCTGCCTCCACCCATTTAGTCACATACTCTGTTGCAACTAATATATATGTCTTTTGATTAGATGATGGGTTTTTTGGATCGATGAAATCTAACGCCCATCGCTCAAAAGGTTCAATGACTATCTACAGGTGCAAGGGCATCTCATCAGATTGCCCAGGGCATCCCATTCTTTGCCAACTGTCGCATGCCTGGACAAACTTCTTGGCATCTTTAAAAATGGTGGGCCAATAATAGCTCATCTGTAATACCTTGTGACCAGTCCAGTGATCTGCAAAATGTCTGCCGCAAGGCCCATCGTGGCAATCTTTCAGGATGTCAAAGATCTCTTCTTCCCTGATGCATCTTCTAATGTGCATATCGGCCCCTGTATGAAATAAATAGCCTCCGATCCAAGAGAATCACGTGTTGCACTATACTATTTGTTTTCTTTCATTAGGTGTCAGGTGCTTGGGTAACTTGCCCACTGCCAAGTAATTTGCGACATTCGCATACCACGGTGTTTTCACAGTTACAACAAATAAATGTTCCTCAAGAAACTAGTCTTCTACTGCTGCCAAGTCATCTGTCTTTGGCATTCGTGAAAGGAAGTCTACTACTGGATTTTCTTTTCTTGGTCGATCTTTGATAGTGATATCGAATTCCTGCAAAAGAATCAACCATCTTGTCACTCTTCCATTTGTAACAGGTTTATTAGTTAGATATTTAACAGCAGAGTGATCAGTGTATAAAACCATAGGGTATCCTGTTATATAATGTCTGAATTTATTGATAGCATAGATTATAGCCAAAAATTCTTTTTTAGTAATAGTATAATTTAATTCAGCAAGAGATAGATTTTTGTTGATATAGTATATTACATATGGCTTTTTATCTTCCTCCTGGTTGAGAACTGCTCCAATGGCTGTGTTTGAAGTGTCGTATGAAATCTGGAATGGCGAATCCCAGTTTGGGCCCCTTAATACTGGGGTTGTTGATAGAAGCCATTTTAAATCTTCAAAAGCACTATCACATTTATCAGTCCAAATGAAATCAATATTTCATGTTAATGCATATAGTGGTGTAGCAATTTGAGAAAAATTATTTATAAATTTTCTATAATAGCCATAAAATCCCAAGAAACTACGTACCTCAGTTTGTGTGGAAGGGGTAGGTATTAAAAGAATTATCTGATTTTTTGTTGGATCTACCTGTATTCCAACTACTGATATATAGTGACCCAAGATGAGGCCCTCGGTCATCATCGTGTGGAATTTTTCATGGATTAAACAGAGTCTGGTGGCAATGCATCTTTGCAAAACTTTCTCTAATGTTTGTAACACTGGCTCGAAGTCATCTCCGTAAGGTGTAAAGTCATCCATGTACACATCGAGCCCTTCATTTATCAGATCTGAAAAAATACTCAGTTAGCCCTTTGGAATGTGGTAGGTGCATTGCACAGCCCAAAAGGTAAGAACCTGTAAGCAAATGTTCCCCAAGGGCGGGTAAAGGTAGTCTTATCCTAATCTTCAGGGGCAATCTGAATTTGATTGTATCCGCTGAAGCCATCTAGGAAAGAAAATAATTTTTTTTCCTGCCAATGTGTCCAAGACCTAGTCAATGAATGGAAGGGGAAAATGGTCTTTTTGGGTTGCTTTATTAAGCTCTCTATAGTCAACACATATATGCCACTTTCCATTCTTTTTTGGCACACTACTAATAGAGAGACCCATTTGCTGTCAGATATGGGGTAGATGAAGTTTACATCTAACAATTTTTGTAGTTCGGATTTAACAATATCTTTAAGATGAGGATTTAACCTTCGTTGAGGTTTTCGAATGGGCCTGGCATCTTTCTCTGTATAAATGTGGTGCATGCATAATTGGGGATCAATCCCCTTCATGTCTGGTAATCCCATGCAAAGGCCTCTTTATATTTTCTCAGGAGTTGAACAAGCTTCTGCTCTTGGTCAACAGTCAGATTTTTATTAATATTCAAAGTTTTTCCTAGCTCAATTTCTATGGTTTTTTTGTTATAAACAGAAGTTGTTGGTATTGATTGATCGTTAATATCTTTTAAGGGATCTCCTTCTATTTCGTTATCGAGGGCTACTTCGATCATGTGACATTTTAGATGGGATACGACATCTGGTTGGTTAATGTAAGTGTTAATGATGTCATCTTCTATTTTTCCCTTAAATTAGAGAGCATCTTCTATGGTTAGCAGTGATCTAATGTTTTCAGTTAGATATGATATAGGTTGTTTTCTGGTTTTTATTCTTGTTAAACTTGGCTGACCTGGAGGATATAAGGCTAAATTCTTCACATTGCTTCCTCTTGCTATAGTCATGCTGTATGTTCAACAACTTGTGTAAGCATTCGTGGTTGCTAGCTAAGGTCTACCTAGAATTATGGAATGTCCATCGAGTCGGTTTCTAGGATTGATGATCAGAAAGTCTGTAGGGTATTCCCAGGAGTCTACTGACACCATTACATCTTGTAATGTGCCTTCTGGTTTGACTACCGATTGGTTAGCCAGTTCCAACAAGGTCATGGTTGGGTCCAAGGATGTAATGCCAAGCTTTTGACAAGTTGTGGTTGTAAGAATATTGATTGCTACTCCTAAATCGGCTAATGCATTGGGGAAGGAGCATCCATTTATTTGCGCAGTGACTATAGGATTTCCTGGGTCCTCATATTTTTTAGGTGTTTCTCTGCTTGATAGTAAATTAGATAAGGTATTGACTACTGGACAGTTGGGGTTGTTTTTATTTTCCTCTTTGGCTTTTTCATACACAATTCCTTAATAGTTTTTGCGTAAATTAGAATGTCCTGAATAGCCTGGAGGAGCGGTATTTTTATACACAATTTTTTAGTTCTCCCAGAAGATAAAAATTGGGGTATTCTATTGGGCGAGGTATGATTAATCTTTCTGGGAATGGTGGAGAAGAGGTGATCATTTGATCATGAGTTTTCTGTTTAACCATGTTCTCCACTTGTGGTGCTTGTTCTATAGGTAATTGATCTTCAATTTATTTATTTTTACCCCCCTCTAATTCTATTATCCGCTCAGATCTTAATTGAAGCTCATTGCACTCTCTTAACTCGGTTTTTGGCTCCGGTCCTTCAATAATTTGCACGGATTGAACTGGTTTGTTGTTGGGTTTCGGGTTGGGTTGGGCTGGGAGCTGCGGTCGTAGGTTGGTCTAAGGGTTCTGTTGTAATGTGTAGGGTGCTGGAAGTGTGGGTTGAGGTAGGGGGATTGTTCCTGGTGGTTGATTTATAGGTCTTTCCTAGCTTGACTGCCAGTTCTGGTTCTATGAAGTCAAGGGTGGCCATTGGGATTGATATGCATTATTCTGCCAAAACGATGGGAAGTAAGAGGAATTTGGCCAATTGTTGCAATAGGACAATTTGATTTTGGAAGCTAGATTTACAATTACAATTGAAAGAACAACTTCATCAAGTCAAATTTACATTCTTGGTCAAAATTGTTTGAGAAATGGAAAACTAAAAATCTTGAATTTATTAGAATGTCTATCCATGGTTTTATATGATTTATCATTATTTTTGTTGCACTTTCAATATCATGATACACCACTTCTGACATTTCAAAATTATTAATGATAATGGTTCCTAACCATTGCATAACATTTATAGAAGTCTTCATTGGAGTTAAATTAGATGCTTCATACATTTGCTAAATTTTATTTATTTTTTCTTAATTGTAAGTATCAAAATAAATTTAGAACTTCCAATTATATGATATTTAATTATGAATATATTTTAAATAGTATCTAATATATTTGCATATTTCATTCATAAATTTTATTAATTCCCAATTTAATCAACACCTTTAATTATTTGGAAAATAAACATTAACAATAAAAATCACATTTATAGCATTTAAGTGAAATTATCTCTAACTGAATTATTGTACAGATCCAGAATATACGTGTGCAAGAGTGGTTTCTAATAATGAGTATAAGCCTCAACAATGTAAAATCCCCAACAATAACATAAATGATGCCAAACTGAAAATACTATCTAAGTTCCCTTATCATCCCTATTATATGCAATAGATAATGTATTAGGTTTTTTTGTCAAACCCATATTACTTTGAGTTTCACAAAAAAAATGCAAAATTTCTATAGTTTAACATTATAGATTAAAATTTATTATTTTTTAATAATAATTTAATTTATTTAAACAAATTAGCAAGTAAAACAAATTAGGTTAATTTCCTTAATCAACCAATCTATTTATTATTTTTTAATAATAATTTAATTTATTTACACAAACTAACAAGTTCCACAAATTATGTTCATTTCCTTAATTAACAAATCTAAGCAATAATGGTAATGTACCCATTGTCCATTCATAAAATGAGTTCCAAAAAAATGAAAATGAATAAACTTTTTCTGTAACGTAAAATTGGTTAATCAATGAAAAATAATAAATCTCCTTTTTACTGAGTAAATAACAGTTAAATCTAATTAAGATTTCTTCCTATTAAGTTAAAAAATATTTCTTAAATGTAGTCACAAAACAATATTAAGTTAAAAAATATTTCTTAAATGTAATCACAAAACAATATATTAGTAATTATTATTAGCATGTTAGCTAATCATCTCTTATTATATTTGCGCATTGAGAAGAATATGAAAATATAGCATATTCAGTTTTCAATTGATTTACTAATAGTTTTTTTTTAATTATTCTTTTTTAAATTTATCCAAACTTTAATAAAGACAAATAGTTTGTAATTAAATTCAAAAATTCTATTTTTTATTGGTGTAGAGTATTAAATAGACAATTTTTATGAGTTTTATTTTTCAATTAAAATACTTACTTCCCTTTCCCTTTCCTTGCTGTATGCATGCATGCAACCTGTAATTTAACCACTCAAATTTAATCATTTAAATTTCTTTCACATAATTAAAATTATAAATTCTATATAATATATGAATCCCAAAAATGATATAATTAAATATTATAATCATATAAAATGTTTTAAATATAACTACTATAACAAAATAAATAAATATTCCTGGGAATAAAAAATAAAATTATTGTGGTCTTAATTTCCACGAGCTGCTTTTTCAGGAAAAGCATTGCTTTAAAACTAGGAATCCAATATGCTTTTCCCACATCAGCAAAAGCATGACCGTTGAGTGCAAACAATATTTATTTCCTGATCTGATCTGTGAGATATTCACATTAAGGAGTAGTCTATCTAGGCTGTAGAATAGCTCGTTTTCCAGTACCGACCGGAAAATCGTCCGGCTCCGGCCACCGGCAACCTCTTTGCCCTCCGCCACCATCCCCTAGCTCCGCCACCCTCTTTCTCCGCCACCCTCCCCTGACAGTCCTGACCTTCCCACTCATTCTCTGACAAAAAAATCTGAATGCAGGCCCCTGACCTCCCCTGACTGATCGGGAACGAGCTGGACTATTATGGCAGGTTCGAAATGGTCACCCGCGAGACTGCAATTACTCTTCGACCCGGCGCTCTCCCGGTCTGCGATTCCGCTCTGCAGCTCCCCCGGTGCTGCCTACCCTAGCCTACTCTAGCCTACTCTAGGCTAACCTAGCCCAGACTAGCTTACTCTAGGCTAGCCTACTCTAGCCTACCCTACTCTACTCTAGCCTACTCTAGCCTAGCGTAGCCTAGCCTACTCTATCCTAGCAACCTTGCATAGCCTACTCTAGCCTAACCTACTCTAGACTACTCTAATTTATCCTAGCCTAGCCTAGCCTAGCCTAGCATAGCCTACTCTAGGCTAGCTTAGGATACCCTAATCTAGCCCAGCCTACTCTAGCCTACCCTAGCCCAGCCTACTCTAGCCTACCCTAGCATACTATAGCCTAGTGTAGCCTACTCTAGCCTAGCTTAGCCTCGCCTAGCACAACATTCTCTAGCCCACTGTAGCCTAGCCTAGCTTAGCCTAGCCTAGCCTAGCCTACTTTACCATACCCTACTCTAGCCTAACCTAGCCTAGCCTACTTTACCCTATCCTACTCTAGCCTACCTTAGCCTACCCTAGCCTAGTCTATTGTAGCCTACTGTAGCCTACTGTAGCCTAGTCTATGCTACCCTAGCCTAAACTAGCCTAGCCTAGCCTACTCTAGCCTAGCCTACTCTAATCTAGCCCAGACTACTCTAACCTTGCCTAGCTTACTCTAGCCTAGCCTACTCTAGTGTACTCTAGCTTAACGTACTCTTGCCTACTCTAGCCTAGCCTAGCCTACTCTAGCCTAGCTTACTCTAGGCTACTCTACTCTAGCGTAGCCTAGCCTACTCTATCCTAGCCTAGCCGAGCTTAGCCTACTCTAGCCTACCCTAACCTACTCTAGCCTAACCTATCCCATACTAGCTTACTCTAGTCTAGCCTACTCTAGGCTAGCCTACTCTAGCCTACCCTACTCTCCTCTAGCCTACTCTACCCTAGCCTAGCCTAGCCTACTCTATCCTAGCTTAACCTTGCATAGCATACTCTAGCCTAACCTACTCTAGACAACTCTAATTTATCCAAGCCTAACCTAGCATAGCGTAACCTACTCTAGCCTAGCCTAGCCTAGCCTTCCCTAGCATACTCTAGCCTAGTGTAGCCTACTCTAGCCTGGCTCAGCCTTGCCTAGCCTAGTGTTCTCTAGCCTACTCTAGCCTTGCCTAGCCTACCCTACCCTACTCTAGCCTTGCCTAGCCTAGCCTACCCTACTCTAGCCTAGCCTATCCTAGTCTACTATAGCCTACTTTACCCTACCCTGCCCTAGCCTAGCCTAGTTTGGCCTCGCCTAGCCTAGTCTGGCCTAGCCTAGTCTGGCCCAGCCTAGCCTAGCCTAGCCTAGTCTGGCCCAGCCTAGCCTATTCTGGCCTAGTTTGGCCTAGCCTAGATTATTCTGGCCTAGCCTAGCCTAGTCTGGCCTAGCCTAGACTGGCCCTAGCCTAGCCTAGTCTGGCCTAGTTTAGCCTAGCCTACTCTAGTCGATCATAGTCTAGCCTAGCCTAGCCTACTCTATCCTATCCTAGCCTACTCTATCTTAGCCTATCCTAGCCTAACCTACTCTAGCCTAATGTGGCCTAGCCTAACCTACCCTACTCTAGACTAGCCTACTCTAGCCCACCCTAGCCTAACCTACTCTACCCTAGCCTAGCCTAACCTAACATACCCTAACCTAGCCTAGCCTAACCTAACCTAGCCTAGCCTAGCCTAGCATAGCATAGCCTAGCCTAGCCTAGCCTAATGTAGTCTAATCTAACGAAGCCTAACCTAACCTAAGCTAACATAGCCTAGCCTAGCCTAGCGTAATCTAGCCTAACCTAATCTAGCCTAACCTTGTCTAACCTAGCCTAACCTAGCCTAGCCTAATCTAATCTAGCCTAGCCTAAGCAAGCGTAACCTAACCTAGCCTTACCTAGCCTATCCTTTCCTAGCCTAGCCTAACCTAGCCCGACTTAACCTAGCCTAACCTAGCCCAACTTAACCTAGCCTAGCCT
>APFE030041836.1:1497-69401 GCA_000404065.3 Pinus taeda
AAAGAGAAAACAAACACAAGCGTGAAATCTAATAAAAGAAACTATACATCAGTCAGAAAGGATGTAATTCACATTAACCATTACAAAGACAAATGAGAACAGAACCATAATAGTAGTCATCTATTATTAATCAATAACAGAGAAAGGTACAACCAATGTTCTGACGTTGAGTCCTTCTCAAGAGGGTCCAGCTAGCAAGTCTCATAAGCATTCACCCTTGGAGGTAGGTCTCCCAAGACAAACAAATCTCTCTCTCACACAAGACAACAAGACTTCACAATCTTCCTTAAGCTCTCTAGCAATCCACACTTATCACACCAACTGCCTACTAGGAGCAGCACTAAAAATACTATGAATTCCACTCTGTCCAAAACTCTCTGCTCATGGTAATGGTAGAGGCTTATATAGGAGAAGGAGTCTCCATGAATGGTGGAAGGATAAGCTTATCTCCAAGAAAGGTGGCTCATATGACGAACAGACATGCCATAAAAGGGAGGGCGATATTCACAAGGCCAACAACCAGGTCTGGAGTCATCTGGAAGGTTGGCTGTTAGAACAAACTCGCCCAAACAGGATCAGCGCGGGTGTATAACTGGATTGGAGCGCTGACGTCGCATCTTAATAACGGAGGAGGCTATGTCAGCGCGACTTAATACAAACATAGGATGCGCTGGCTCATGAAATTCGACCAGCGTGGAAAACCCGTGTGCTTCCGCGCTGGCAGCGCATCAGTTGCACTATCAGCCGCCAGTCAGCGCGGTTATTTTAATAACAGTCGCGATGATGAAATAAACTTTGGAAAAGAGGGTCATTTGGCCAGTTCAGAGAGCATGAGCATGATGGATTTGATTTCATGACACAGTAGGGAGACTGACAGGGAGACAGTGACAAATTACTGTGTAACACTTCACCTTGTTCAACTTCCTGTAGTTAATGCACAACCTAATAATACCATCCTTCTTCTTCAAAAACAACATTTATACACCCCAAGGCGACACACTTAGCCTAATGTATCCCTTATAAAGCATTTCCTTCAACTACAGCTTCAATTTTGCCAATTCTAAAGTGCTCATCCTATAAGGTGCCTTCAATGTTAGTGTCGCTCTCAGCATCAACTCAATAGAGAAATCCACTTCCCTATGAGACGGTAACTCTGAAATATTTGTTGGGAATACATCTTAAAAATGCTGCAAAACTGGATACCTCTTTAAGACATCAGCATCCTCAACATCCTTCCCTTTATCACTGGAAATATGAACTACAAACGATACACATCCTTTCATGCTATTGTGCTTGGTATGCATAGTTGTAACCATCCTCACTGATGTAGGCATATTCTTACCCTACAAGATTCTCCTCCTCCATCATCATCCAAGCACTCAATAGCCTTATCATAGAAATCTACCTTAGTACTGTGAATTTACAACTAATCCATACCCAACAACATATTGTATGACCCCAACGAAAGCACATTTAGATGCATTGATGTAGGTATACCATTCATCTCAAATGCACAAGCTCTTACCCAATGATGAACTCTTTTCTTGGTACATGTAGCAAATTGCACCAATCAAGACTCTGTGTGCACTTCTTTTTTCAAGCAACACCTATCCACCATATCAAGATAGATATAGCTATAGTTATATCCAAGTTCAATCAAAATAGAAACAACTTGATCACAAAGCTTATCTTCCATCTCAATTATAGATGTTTGATGATCAGCTTGCTTATTATCCAATGTTGCATAAATCTGACATATACTTTGTCCAACATCCCCAAGTGTCTATGCCTCCTAAGCACTGTAAATCAATGGTCTGCCACCTTGATGTTGTGTACAACATCTCCTACGATGATCCTTGGCACAATTCCAAAACTACAACGGCTTCATGTCATCACCCTTGTTTTTCTCCTCATACTGAAATTCGTGTCCTTTGTCAATTGCATTGAATTTCTTGTACGGTGTTGCATTCTCCTTGTCATCTATTTCCTAATGTTTTCCTCTATTCTTAGCTCACTTTCCTTTATTCTTCTCATTACCTTTCTAATCTTGCTTAGACTCAATCTTGCGCTTCGATTTCATAACAGTTCTTCAACTTTCTAATGGCTTCCTCCAATGATCTAGGCTCATCAAAATCAATCTTGTCTTTGAATGATATCAGCAACCCAATGATGAAACACTGAATCTTTTCTTTCTCCTCCTTAAGATAAGGCACATATCTCAACAACTCCAATAATCTGCTATTATACTCCTCATATGTCATAGATCCCATCTTTAACTCATAAAACTCATTTTCCCTATCATCATAGTACCTTTCAGATAGATACTTCTTCTTGAAAAGTCTCTCAAACTCACTCCAAGTCAACTCCTCTTCTCGAATGCCTCTGACATTCTTTACATCTTCCCTCCAAATGTTTGCTTTCCCTTTAAGAATGAAAGTAGTTATCCTGGCTTTCATATTTTCTGAATAATCATGTAATCTAAAAAACTTTTTCATCCCAAGCAACCAAGCTTCTACATCTTGTCACTTCTTCATTTCTCCATCAAATGTAGGAGGTTTTTCTTTCTTGGACTCGTATGGAAAGTACTACTTCTCACTCCTCCTATATGGATGGTAACAATGATGATGATGTTGTGTCTATGAACCAGAACTAAAATAGAACCCACAGTCATTACCCCTCTTTCCAGGTTTATCCATGAACCTAACATCTTGGACTATGTTATCCCTGTCAAACATGTATCTTGATTGAGACTTGTTGCCATATGCCCCATTGGTCCTTTCCTCCTATCCACGACTGGTCCTATGTGGTCCTTGTCTCTGCAAATCTGATAGACTCTAAAGGATGACTGCATTAACTTCTGCTTTCTTTTCCTGTGCTTTGGTAAGTCTTTCTTAGGACTGAATGATCCTCTCATTATCCACTATACAACTTCTAACCTCTGCTTTCAAAATTCTCAATGTATATGCTATGTCAGGGGAGTACTCATCGCCATGTTGTTCATCTGATCTATAGGGAAAATCACGTGAACTGTAGTCCACCATTCTGCTAGTCATCTTGATCTTCTTCTTCCTGCAAACATACCATGTCAAATAAACCAAATATAAACATAATCAACATACCTCATTGAAGCTCAAGGGAGGCTATCTCATTTTCACAATCAATACATATTGGCATGATACGTGTATATGTATTACAATCAACATATCAACCATCTCAACATCCACATCACCAACATCTACATGATGACACAACAACAATAATGACTATCACAATGCATGCATAACAACACATAGACAACTGACATGCATGCATGACAAACGCATTCCGCCCATCCAATCCAAGTGCTTGAACTTGGAAGTTATGATACTAATCTGTAAGCCCCCCTCCTGCATTTTCCCATTTTTACCAACCTATTAGGGTAAACATGAGACAAAGAGTTACTATGACATGACCTGACCTCCAAGCTCTAGTTAAGGAAGTAGGGCCTACAACTAACCATTGACTGAAAACTCACAACATTCCAAGAGGTCGTAGGAGCACTCATGGGCCAAAGAACCAACCCAGGTGACCAAACCCTGAGTTGGGCCTCCCTTTCACACAATGTAACCCCAACCGCATGCATTACAAGGCCTCCATGCAGTTGAAGGCCATCAACCACACTCACAAGCCTACTTGGGTGCGATTGTGACCCAAATTGTCTAGTTCAGAGGGTGCAGTCCTAAGATCTTAGCCTAAATTCCAGGTCAGCCTCCAAACCACTACCCAAAACTTTGTGAAACTTCTTAGAATCATTAATGACATGAAAACAGAGCTAAACATACAAATGTGAAGTCATAACTTGACCTAGATTGCCTAGAACATAACAGACATTTCGTCAAACACATTGCAAACATGTGAGCTACAAGTCGTGAATACATATATGATCATAAAAGTCTAAGATTCATCTGAGAATCACCAAGAAGGCCTTATTCCCTCTCCACATAATTGCAACAACACTTTAGTCCATACATTCATCAACCAATCAACAAATAAACCATTCATGACAAGAGTCATAGATGATACACATCATATAAACAACATATAACTAGAAACTAACCAGCATAGAAACCATGGAAACTTAGCCATAATTTCACTAACATAATCGCTACAAATATACCTGAATCACAATAGAAGAATAGTTCTTATTAACATATGAAAATACCAACCAAATCAGGGTCTTCCACATACCACCCAACCATCGATTGGGCTGAACCAAATCCCTATTTCATCCAACCACCCCTACACCATATTCCAATCATGAATGTGACATCTCATGGAATAAATCAAGACAATCCAAACCAAGGATTCCAAAGGCCAAACCACCTCAACCCTCAACCTTTGATTCCACCTCATGGTCAAACATCACTAACACCAACCAGATCGATCTCCACCCAAGTTTTCCAGGGCTCCACGAACTAGTAACTCAACCCACAACCTTCTAGGGCTCTAGAGAATTTGTCCAACCTGGATCCAGGGACTAGTATCTCAACCCATCATGGGCTCCAGAGCATGTTTCCCAACCTAGGCTCTAGGGCTATTAACTCAACCCAAGTTGTTCCAGGGCTTCCAGAGCACTTTTTCCAACCCACAGCCATAAGAAACATAAGCACCAATCAGAAAAACAAAAAGTGGAAAAAAAAACCCACAACACCATGGTTATCCGGGAAATGTCAAGGCAAGGCTAAAACCACTGTCAATATAGGCGATCCTCCATGCCAATGACATCACATAACCATATAATCACATGCATATACCATGCATGCATAAACCAACAAGGAAATCATACATGCAACTTGTTACCTACATAGCAATCTAGCTGTAGTTGTTGATCAAATTGTTCCCTTGCGCTTTCCTACTTTCCTTTTCCTTCTTTCTCCAAATCCAACATATGCTAAGTTGCTCCAAGAATGCTCCAAGAATACTCTAAGTGTGGAAGAGTATGAGGAAGTGAGAGAATAGGAGAGAGCACCAAACTAAAACTATCAAAAGGCTATGAATTGATCCTCATAAGCCTTTTTATTATTGAGGCCTCTATTTTCTTCATTTTCCTTCAATTTTCCTCTCATGCAAATTTGTGACCCTTCATCTCCCTTTTCTCCCATTTTCCTTTATTTCATAGCTAAAATACCAATTATTGCCACTTTACCTTTGCCAATGTCTTTGTCAATTTCCATAACCATAAATTAATCATCAATGATACCCATCACTATTTTTTTCCCAACATTCAGCTTGGAATATGTGTCCCATGACCTTGGTATTATTTAATTTACATGAAAATTAACCAGGGGTTGTTACATCTTAATTGTTCGTTTTTTTCTTAAGACATACTCTTTCTCATTACTCTATCATTACTTTCTTGTATTATGTTCTGCAAGCTATTAATTGCAGGTTGATTTCACCCTTATTCTCCAGGAATTTCACACTTGCTTTCACTCTAATCCTTTTGCATTTGATAGCCAAGATAAAATGTGCATTGTGGCAGTCGAGCCCACATACTAGATGGGCTCCTACCCAAAATGGTGTGAGGTATAATTGGGACTTCACACCGGGGAGACCCCCTAACTGTTAGAGGTACATTTTTCCCCATCAACAGTGACACCACCAGCATTGAAAGTTGTTTTTATTGTATAAGTTGTTACAACCTTTTAATGTAAGTGGATCATATTCAATTTTATTATTGTACATGTGTACAAGAGATTGGAAGATTGCACTCGCAGTAAATGTCTTTCCAATGCTTGCATCTCTAGTACAAAAGAGAGATATTGGTTACGAGGCAACCCATTTCTTTTTACTCAAGATATATTTTAATATTGTTTCTTGTTCTTTGTTCTTTGTTCAATTGTCTTCCTATGCTATAACATTCTTTGTCCTCTAGTATATGTGGTTGATTACAATGTGACAAGGTTGATCAACTGGTGTTTTTATGTGTTTCATTCTATGAAAGTAGTGGTGGTCAATGTCAATATTGTACTCTCCATATTGTGCACTTTTGTTTAAGAAAAGGCCATTGGAAATTGAATTATGTTCTTCCATTACATCTCTATTGAAATCTCCATAGTCATTCACTTCAACAATGTTTGATGTGTTATCAAGGTCGCCCCATGCTTTAGAAATTGTACAAGTGAAGCTTTGTTAATTTTATCTTATGGTTTCTTTTAGGCTCAAACAGGCATTCATCCAAGTAGAATACATGTGTTTAAAAACATATTCATCAAGCCTATATGGGACATATAGCATCATTTTTTCTCGATAAATTTTTTTTGGGTCCTTATGTTCACCATATCTCACAAATCTTATGACAAATGGCACATCACCATGTTTTTGTTTCTTGCCCATTTTTGTATAGCTTGACACAAACTCTGTTAAATGAATGTGTTCAATGGTAGAAGATCATTGTAACAAACAATCAATGATTGAAGCATAGAAAACATGCTTTGAATCATCTACTTCTTGCTACAATTATTTTGGTCGTTTGAGGATAGACACCCATTCGCCTTTGGCAGAAGTATTAATGAATATACATTTTCTTAAACTTGTAGACAAATTAAGGGACAAAACAATATGCACAACCTGGTGTGTAGACATTTGTTGCAAGTTTAGCAAAGCTTTCCCAAGCGGAGCAATTGTTTGCACGTTATCAAGGTTTTTTTTTTATATTCTTCTTGAATATGTTAAAAGTTGTTTTCATGGTTCTATCAAGTTTTTTCATGTAAGAACTACAATATTTTCCTATTGCATAATAATCAAGCACAAATTGAGCATTTGTGTTTGCATTCCACATTTTTGGAATATAACAACAAAAGCAATTTGTCCATATGTCACATGGCATTCTTTTTAGTAAAATTGTTGTTCTTTTTAAACTAGATTTTATGGCATCAATGTATTCATGTTCCAAAAAACCCAAATATCTCAAAAACATGTCAAACATGTATGTTTCATTTTATCTAGCATGCTTAAGTTTTTCGAAAATAAGTTTGGCATCTTTCTTTGTTTTGTCACCTATGAACTTAGTTCGTTCAAGTATAATTTCTTTCTTGTCAAGGGAATGTAAAAATTGAACCTACAATGAACATTTTTCTTACTTGACTTTGTATGATGATGATGTTGAATTTTTTTAATATAATTTGCAAGAACCGTGAATCACAAGACAAATATTTATCTATAATGCCCTCTATTTCAATATTTGTATTTCTTCCATTGATTGTTGCATTCTTTGTCCATAGAAACACATGGTCGTATTGGCTTCCTTTGTTTTAGAATCTTGTTACAAAAAAATGGTCTTGCACTTCACTAAGATACTTGTTATCATTGCAAACTAGTTTTCGTAGGGAATCTACTCTATTATCATAGTAATTGACACATGTTACTGGAACATTTCTTAATAAGGTTTCAAACATGTTTTTTTATCTCATTGTCACTTTATGGGTTATTTTTGTCTTCCATATGTTGTATGGCATTGACCAATGGTTTCCAACGGTGGTCCCCACAACTAAAGGAAACAAATAATGTCGATGGGCCCATTTATCATATCATTGCATAGACATTCCTAAGTAAACCAAGAAACTAATCTAGGAATGTGTGTATTGTTCTTAAATTGAGTAACCAACATTTGATTTAAGAATGTGATATAAATTTGGCTTTGAATTAACATCTTTTCCTAGTAGTTTTCTTCCCTTTAGTTGTTCTTTTCTTATTCTTACCCAAATACAATTGAGAACTTATCTAAGTATAATGTGTAATGCCTTGTAAAACAAATTTGTGATGTGGTGTGCAAATTTATGGTTTTTGTGCAATTTTTCGATATGTAAATTTTCTTGTAATATCATCTAGACATTTTTATCCATAGAAAAGTGTGGGGAATCTCATTTCCTTTGAATATTTACCTTGGAGAATTCTTGGAAAAATCCCAATGGATTATATCTCTCTCTAGGGGCAATGTTTAATTGATTACGTTGAAGATCATGAATATTATGCGATTCTATGAACCCATGCAATAATATTTTTGTCATTGGATCTTCATTGTTGTCTTTTATGTCGCTTCATATTTCAATATTTGTCTCAAACGCAAGTGTATCAATGGCCTCCAAAAATGTTTCTTTCCATTAATCATTTGTGACAACCCTCTCCATCCAATAAAGCATGCCTTTTCATAAGTGATACAATGTTTTCATGACCATATGTAGTTGAACGCGACCATAAGCATAGGCACTTTTGTAGCACAACCTTTTCTTTATCAACACAAAAATTGTATCAGATTCTTTTATGTCACGTGGAAGGGCATGTTGAATCTTAAACATGTTAGCAGGGACATTGATTATACCTCTAGTTAGGCCAATTTGTTGACCTCTATATTTTTGGCCCAATTTTCGAATTCAATGGTCAATGCATTGATACTAGTCATTTTTCTAGCTCAGTTAGTTTGTTTTGGATGTGGATACACTTATTGCGTCTAATTTCTTGAGGGCATGAAAATTTGGGAATCTCATCATGGTTCAAGGATTTTTTATAGTGCTTGCAAGTGTATTCAATTTCCAACTTGATAAAGTCGTGGTATTTTAGATGCATGTCTTTAGTTGTAACATGTTTTTTTGTAAATCAACTTGTCGATTTGTTCTAACAACCTTTCCAAAGAAAATTTTAACAAAACATGAGTAATCGTAGATAGGAATGCCAATAATTATTTTTTCAAAGGCTTGTTTCGAAAGTGTGACAATGTTGTTTAGGGTATACTTCCTCTTCGTATCGGGAACTCTAACTGCTTTTGATTTTTTGTTAATGTTTTCTTGGTTCAAGAAATCAAATTCTTGTGTTTCAAAACTACCATGCTCTTTGATGTGTTTATTTCTAGAAACATTAGCAGGAAGTGCAATTGTTTTTTTATTTGGCTCATGTTGTTTCTAACAAAAAAAATTAGTGCTGAAAGGGATTTTTTTTTCCATTCCATACAATTGGCACTTGTTGAAAGCATTGGTATGTTATTCATAAATATATTGCTTCTATGTTCCAATGGTTCCAAATGGCATTGTGCCAGATTTTTTTGATATTGAATAACAATAAATGTGCTTGGCTTGGAGCTTTTTGAGTTGAAATGGGTCAAAATATCTCCTATGTTTGCACACCACACATAAATTTCTAGCCCAAAAACATAAGCCATACAGTAAAAAAAAAAAAAAAAAAAAAAAAAAAAAAAAAAAAAAAGTAGCCACCTTGTATGTCTCCTTTTTCATATGGGAGTGCTAAAAGCAAAATATAGCCCTCCCAATCCAAAACTCTTGTTGCATTTTTTTGTATGTAAAATTTGATATAATGGTCTATGTATTTTAGTGCAAAATTATCCCTTTTCAAAACTATGTTTGAGAAAGTTTGGGTCATGATGTGACACAAGCAAGATACATCATATTCATGTTGTGTTACATGAAAAATGCATTGAAATGAGCTTTCGCCACAAGCACTATTGGAAATTTGTATTCTTTAAATTCCTTGTGATAGCCTCTTATCCTCTATTTCTGCCCATTGTTGTTCGATGAATGCATGCAATAAAGCATCTACATTGCCTCTAGGACTACTAATATGTCCATTTTCTCTTTTATAAAAGAGTAGCTAAAATTGTCTAGCAAGGGGCTTTTCATCATGAAATAATGTGTCATATGTGTGCATGCATAGAGATGAGTTGAAATGAAAGTATGGCCTCTTTTGCCTCTTTGACCAAATTCTTTTTGGTATGTTGAGCCACTTTTACAACTAATGTATGCAAAATATGTCTCCCCAAATCCCCCTCTCATTCGGTGGGCATTCAATTGAATCCAATTGTGACATTCGTTGAAGATAAACCTCGGGGCCATCGACATTATGAATTTCCCTCAATGAATATGTATTTAACTCGTTTCTATAAGACAATAATTCTTCAATGCAATTATTTTGCAAGGAAATTCTAAAATGTTGTATTGTCCCTTGTCTCAATTCTATAGAAGTATATCTATAATGCACAAGCACTCAAAGAGAATCAAATAAGCAATCTCAAGGAGTAAAACCAAAGTTGTTCAAGGGAGTCAAATTGTGTTTTGATAAAACAACATTAATATTAAGTTCTTCATGCACGGAAAATTTGTTTAGTTCAGTTATATGCTTGTCTCCATCTTCTTGTTTGTTTTGCACCTCAAGCAATCCATTTGTTGTCTTTTCTTTTTTGTAACCCACTATAATTTTATAAAAGCACACATTAAAAAATATATATTATATATATATATATATATATATATATATATATATATATTCTTTTTATTAGATATCAACAAAATCAATTCCTATTAATACCATTTACATGTTGGTAGAATGTGCATATCTTGTACCAAATGGAAATTTTCTAGAATTGCAATAACACGAAGAAAGATTAACAAGCTCCACCTTAGATGGAGAAAATATGTTCCCTTGCGAGTCCAAAAAGAATCCAATCAAAACAATCAAATATCCCAGTGTTTCAATATGCTAAGAATCCAAATATTATTTTGCTTTGGAGAATGCAAAATCATTATGGCCTCCCTTGAATGGAACTACAAACAATAAAAAGAAATGGTTAAATATCAACATGTAAATGGATTGTGACACTGTAAGCTTGCATATTGTTACAAGGACACTCATGTTTTAAACTCACATTTAGTGGTTCATTATAAAAAAATACTAATTAAATAAACTAGTATATGCATTTGTAATATTGCATTAACAAGAGACATTAGTCTTTGTCAATTTTATCACCTAAACATGTTTTTTATTGAATTTGAAAACAAATCTCCTCAAAGTGAATCAATAACTTGTAGAACTATATAAATAAAAGTTAAACCAACATTTATCTAGACTATTTTTAACAAGAGTTAAACACACACTTTTCTATATGTATGTTTGCATTGAAGAACACCTATTCCTATAAACTATGAACGACTTTTTTTCATACAAAACTTTCATATTGTTGTTTCTATGCATAAATTTTTATAACAAATGTTATATGCTTAAACAAAAATCCCCAAAAAAGAACAATCTTTATTAAGATTTTCTTTTTAGTCCTCACTCGTAGTAGGGAAATGATAACAACAAAATTCAGCAAAATTTTATAAAACAAATGGATATCAATTATTTGGAAAACAAAATTAGGGGATCAAATTTAAATATATAGATCAAGTACAAACACCCCTCGACCCCCCAAACAGGAATCTTGTATATTTAATATAAAAAATGGTAATAACTAACACAATGAGATGGTGGTGACTAAATAGTTTTTGATAAATTTACACTTCCGTAATCTAGAGGTTTGAAAGCTTCTTTACTATGCTAAAAAGTTTAGTATTTATAACCCATAAAAAGGTGGAATATCATTTACACTCGAGGTTATGAGGTTTTTAGTTATAAAAAGGGTTAACACCATTTACACTTATGAGGTGGTGTGGAATTATTCATTTCCACTTAATGTTGATTATTATTTAGATTATTAAACAATAACTTTCATTTCCATATATTTGCCAAATACCCTATGTTATGTTCTTAGCATGTCAAATTCTCAACCCCACCCAAAAAAAACATTCAATTAATTTCATTTTCATATATTTGCCAAATACCCTATGTTATCTTCTTAGCATGTCAAATTCTCAACCCCACCCAAAAAAACATTCAATTAATATCATAGCCATATTAGTATTATAATCACTATATGTTTTATTAATCAACATCAATTAATGTACAATGTCATTAACTAACATTATTTAGCTTCCATTACGTTTACAATATTAACCAAGTCTCTAAATTAATTAAGTGTGATTACAATTTAATTAACCTAAGAAATTATTAATTACCATTATTTGAATCATTGTTTATGTAATTAATCATCAATTATATATCCTTGTCATGCCACCTTCGTAATTGAAATTAAGGATAATTAATGGTATCTATATCATATTTTGTATATAAACTCGACTTCTTCTCACCTCTCCCATTAGGATTGAACCCAACCCAAGCTTTACAACACTCTCGATTGTTGCTAGAAGAACCTCCATCATTTAATCCCTCTTCTTCTTACTGGATAGGTTGGGTTTGAATTTAGCAGGATTCGAAATAATAAGATTAAAATTGAAATAATCAATGTAAAACAGAACTATAAAAATATTAAAATAAAAGAAAGAATGATTAAAATATTTAAAAAACACCCATGTCTAAACTAGAGGATTAGGCAACACAATTGGAGGGATAGCCAACATGCAACCTTGCATGAGGCCCATGTTCTTGTCCCTCCTCACTCATGAATGGAGAACTTGGACCAAAAGCCTTCCCACTAGGCAATTTGATTAATTCCTCATTTCTTTCAATTGATTTTCGTGGTTTTCTCTGCATAGAGGAAATGGAGCACAACCTTGGTTGTGGCTTCAGTGACCATAGATCTACCTAAGAGGAGTCAAGTAGCAAGGGTTTATAGTGAGGAGAGGCGCATTACAATATCCTGCAAGACCATTTATTTTAGATCACTACAATTTCTACTTGTAGTGGACATCAACGCCATTTCCCCCCTAAATTTCTCAGCTCATCAATCATGCTCATGGTTTAAGGTTTATGATTTCACAATACAAAGAACATGGTCTTGCATCCCTGGTCAACTGAGCCTTTATTCATCTCACTTCACTTCATTTACAGACCAAGTACTCTTTGTTTTCTTAAAGACTCTATGAGCAAAACACCTAGATAGTGGGATCTTGAATCTTGCAGTGCTTGCCTTGGAAAACCTAGCTAAAAAAGCGCCCACCTAGTGCATTCAACCTCGTGAAACTGAATGTTGCATTACTAAGACTTTGGTGAATCCTTATATTTAATTTTGGTTTGGTTAAAGGGTTACTGTGGTGCTTACTATTGGAGGCAGTTAATAAACCACTTGCATAATGGATTCCTTTGTTTCATTTATGTTAACAGAAGATTGTTGTAAATTTCTTTGAGCACTTAACTCCTCGGACTTTGAATTCAGCTTAGGTGTGATCAGCTACAACAAAGTTGTGGTGTAGTTAGCCTATGGTTGGATGTAGAGTGGAAGTCCATCCCTTAGTTTCCAACCATTTTTAGATACATAAATAAGTATAATTGTTTGTGCATATTTGGATTATGAGCTATGACATTCTTTGTTGTGTTTTTGGCTGATGCATGGTCCCGTATATTCATGAATGAGTAACAACAATCTCCTTCATTTGTTGGAAATCTTTTCTCTTTTTTTCCTACATTTTTGGTGGGCTAGATTTATTTAGTGTGTAAATGAAGATGGTATTTCCAAATGTAATTCTCCTATTTTTACTTGGAAACACTTGGAAAGGAATTTAAACTTATGAGATAAAATTTTAATTTATGGGAGCAATATTTATTAATTCCATTAATGGAAATATCTATGTGCATATATTAATGTCTATAAGCATATGTGATAAGTTTCCTGCTTCGAAAAATATTACGAATCCTAAAACTAGTGGAAGTAAGGTATGTGCAAAAGTAACACATGTACAGAGGTAAGACATGTGCAGAGTTAAAGTTTGTGCAAAAGCAAGGCATGTGTGGCGCTAAAGTCTTCCTTTTGTCCCCACCTCATGCAAAACAATGGAACTTACCCTTTTACCATCGCATATGATTTACCTCCGCACATACTTTACTTCTGCACAAACTCTAGCTATGCACATGTTTTTCTTCCACACAAACTATAGCTTTGCATATGGCTTAGTTTCACCAATTTTAGACCTAATAAGATTTTTGAATTGGGGAGATTTATTACACAGACCTATAAACATTAATGGATGTTTCGTTAATGGAATTAATAAATCATATTTCCAGAAATTAAAATTTTATCTCTAAAGAATAAATTCCTCTATTAAATTTATAATCATGTTGGGAATGTGGCCTAGATATTTAGACTTGGGTGTAAATAATAAATAATAATGTTGCGGTGAATGAATTAAGAAGAGGTAATAAATGATAATTTATCTTCTTTGGAATTTGACCATATTTTTTTCACTTAGATTTGGTCTCACACCTAATATATTGGGAGAATTTAAGCCATATTATGGATATGGTAAGGAATTAATAAATATCATGGTTATATGGTTTATCTAGTCATAGAATTCCTTTTTAGGTTACCTGGAGAGAAATGAAGCTACTTCGATGCACATAAGACAAATATAGAGCCCAAAATAGCTAATTGGGTTTAAACTCACATTAATTATTTAAATGGAAGAATGACATGTGCAAAGCTAAATTTTGTGCAGAAGTAAGGCATGTACGGAGCTAAAGTCTATGCGGAAGCAAAGTATGTGCAGAGGTAAAACACGTGCCAAAAGGAAATATTTAATTTATAATCATGTTTGGAAAGCAGCCCAAACATTTACACTTGGATGTAAATGATAAATAATTAAGTTGTGGTGAATAAATTAACACAACTAATAAATGATTATTTATCTTCTGTGGACTTTGACCTATTTTTGTTTCAAAGAGGATATGAAGTAATAAAACAATGCAATTATGGAAAAAAGTTATTAATTTCAAGTAATAGTTTCAAGTTATTTCCATTTTGCATTTGAATATTTTTGTTTAGTCATGTACAAAGCTAAAGTAAATGCCATGACATCTCTAATTCTTCTATTTGATTTTGAGATACTCAGATGGATAAACATTTGATGTCACATTATTATTATTATTATTTGCATATTTTTAGGTTGATGGGAACCAAGTTGTGAAGAAATAATCCACATTTTCAGACTCTCTTAGAGTGCCAACAACAAAGTTTCACCTAAGTAATTTTATGCATTTCAAATTTATTTTGTATTCACTTGTTTGGATTCTATTGTTGACAAGCCCAACATAGTTAATTGGGTTTAAACCCACATTAATTATTTAATTGGAAGAAATTATTAAATTTGATATAGTCCATGAAGAAAGATTTCCAATGGTATTTATACGAAAATTTACTCTCCCTCATTTGGTGGAAATATTTCCTTTTTTCCCTACATCTTTGGCAGGCTAGAGTTGTTTTGTGTAAGAAAGAAGATAGTATTTCCAAATGTGATTCTCATGTTTTTACTTGGGAAAAAATGGAGAATAATTTAATATACTTATCACATAAACTTTTAAATTTGGACCTCAAAACGTACATTTTGGAAATGAACTCCATTTGAGTTTGATAACATACTCTATTTCCAAGTTGAAAGAATAATCGATGTCCCATCCTAGTGTTAAATCATTAGACTTTGAATAACCCCAAAAATATTTGGCCCAAATAAAAAATCCTTTGCAATTTTAATTCAAATTTGATGAACAAAGGAGCAGAAAAAAATAATAATAATAATAATTCAATAGCATCCTATGAAGGAGAAGTGATATGAAATAAATCTTTTGATTATTCTTGGGTAGTCAGAGCTACTTCCACATTCTATTGTTGAATTCATAATACAAAAATATTTTCTCCCAACTTCTAGGCAAATATAAATTCCCCAAACAATTTGTTAAGTTGTCAGACTAACTTGTATATATTGCATGTTAAGGAATATAATGGTCTCAAATCCTACATGTAAGCTTCTAAAGTACTCATATTTGTCAATTCCAAATTTGAATAGTATTTCCATAATCACCTGAAGCCATCCAAGCTTACATGGACTGCTATGTACCAGAAACAAGACAAGAAGAAGGTTATATTATCTTTCAAACTTAAATGAAGTGATTAACATTGCTTGTAAAATGAAGAGTAGCACCATGAAGTATTGTTCCTAGGTGATTTGAAGAAAAGCATTTACTTCAAATATTGTAAATGCCATTATGTACCATGGAGCTAATTATATATAAATTCTTTGTTGAAGTCGCTTCAGTTTGGCAAACGAATTGCACATTTTGATACAAAGTTAAAACCTGAGTTGATCAGATAGATTTATTATGCTTAATCTTGGTTGTTATTTTGGAAAAAGGAACATATTCAGAAGACAAATAATAGGTTGCAGTTGTCAAATTTAATTCCCATTCTCTATAGTCTTTGTGCCCTAAAACTCCTAGTTGACCTTTCTCAATTTTGTTTCTATTGAGGGGTGGTACACATATCTTTGCTAAAAGAATCAATGGAAGGACATTTACATTAGGAGTTGAGAGCTTGGACACAATTGACAATGTCAAGGTCAATATATAGGAAAAATCAAGATTTCCCACTAATTAGCAATGGCTTAATTGTTGGTAAGCGGCTGGAGGATGACTAGAGGACCTTGTCTGACTATAATATTTAAAAGGAATTTACTTTGTGTCTCGTGCTTTGTTTAAAAGTTGGCATGCAAATATTTATAAATACCCTTACAAGTAAAAGCATCACTCTAGAAGCGAAGAGCTCGAATAACATTGATAATGTGAAGGCTACAATTAGTACAAGGAAGGAATCCTTCCTAACCAGTTGATCTTTCTAACGTAGCAAATAGAAGATGATCGTACTTTGGTCAATTACAATATTTAGGAATCCCTATCATGGATTTTTACTTCAAAGGTTGCTAAACATAAAAAATAAAGTATGGAAATCTTTGGTTGTCGTTCTGATTGTCACAAATATATGGTGTCTTTACATGTATGTAATTTTTTAGTTTATGTATTTAGTCTCCATGTTTTATATTTGTATCTATTTGTTGGTTGAACACAATATCAATTACCTGCTCAATGTTGCAATAGTGTTTTCATTTAATACAAAAACTTATTCAGTTGGTATACAATTCAAATTGTTTATTATAATTCCTTGTATTCATGTGAATGTTGATGGAGTTTGAAGATGGAAATTATCATTGTTCTATTATTTTGGATAGGTTTTGGGTTGTTCTTTAACTTTTTTTATTTATAGCATACAACATCATAATAATATATATATATATATATATATATATATATATATATATATTTATATATATATCAGGGCAAAGCATAAGATATACATATCAGGGTAGAGAGTTTGTTGTTAGGATTACAACAACCCTCTTTTTTGTTTTTTTTAAAAGAAAAAATGAGGACCCTATAAAAATTTTATATTTTCCCTAAAAATGTCAAAAAAATTGCAAAAAAAAACAAACAATTTTTTTTTTAAGTCTAGGATCGAAGGTTGGATCATGTTTTTGTACAAATAACAAAAATAAAGATCCTGACCCCTGTTAGAAAATCTGAAAGGCGGAAAGATTTTCTTACATAGATAATTACTTGTGATTATTTTATCTTTATGTTCTTCTTTTATCTTTTAGTTCATCAAGCAACTACCAAAACAATAAGACAAGTATAACAGATTTAGGCGGACAGCCAGGGAAAAAACCCTATCTAAGGGCAAACTCAATCAATAATTCTTCCTTCAATAATTTCTCAAGATAATCCAAGACTCTAGACCCAAACAGAGACTCCCTCCACACCAAGTCAACCCTCAATCCTTCTTGTAGATGGCACCCCTTCGCAAACAAGTTCAGCCTACCAACATCAACAATAGTTTCAACCCAGTAACATCTTCAACCAAAGTTGGAGAACTTCAATCTCCCCCAATACACCTCATAATTGAGTAAGATTTGTCCCAAAATTTCAATCTTGAGGTCTTCTATCCTTCTCTAAAAACTCGCACTCATTTCCATCCCTTCTTCTAGCCCTTTCTCAACTTCACACTTTTCCAACTTCCAGCTTCAAAAATTGAACTATCTAAGAGAGAATGAGAAGCTCCAATTAAATTAAAACTGCCTTGTATTTATAGCCTTTTAGGGAGGTCGAATCATTTGTCTTAAGGCCGACTTGAACTTCTTGAGGCTAACTCGGTGTGGAGGAGACTAAATTCATTTTTGACTAAAAAAAAAATTTTTTTACATGATTCGAAAGCCCAAGAAGGGTCTCTTTTAATGTACAATGACTCTAATTACTCAGAATAAATCCTAGAATTACTCAATGTGTACTTTGACCTAAATCATGAAACACATGCTTTAATAAGTCATAGTAATAATAATAAAAATATTTTCTTCATTCTTTTGATAATTACATCTCAAATACATTTATGAAGACTAAACCTAGTTACATATTTCAACACTCCCTCTTAACTAGGGAGGTATTCATTAGTACAAGTATAAGGAAGTTTTCGGAACACGTGAACCATGAAGAATTTTAGGCATCGCAATGTCGTGGACTAGATTCCTAACCAGGGAAATCTATCCAAGGTCCTCCAACATTTTAGGCAATGCAATGCCACAGACTAGATTCTTAACTGAGGCAATCTGTCCAGGTGGGACTAATATGGACTAAAGCTTTCATCCTCTCTATTCATCATCATGCTTACTTACTAACCATCAACCAACCAACCAACCAACTTACTTACTACCAACCAACGCCACCCTCCCTACTCCGAGAACTAGACATCAACACAAAGTGTCAGCCAGATGTCCTCCCAAGAAATGTCTCACACACAGAACCTCTACTTTCTGATTATTCCAATCGGTAACAAATCTCTCCCAATCAAACGTATCAACAAATCTTAAGCATGTAAAGCATGTTATCAAAATTCCGAGAGATTTACCTGTACAAACACAACCCCAATCAGTAAAAAAATTTCAAATGTACATAGATGTATACAAACCTCCAAGGTCTTCCAAACAAATTGATGTCATTTTTCAACTTTTCATAGTAGTACTTGGAGCTTTCCCGCTGAATCTTGAGAAAAGATTCTTTAACCATACAACTTCCTCTCCTACTTTTCATGCAGCAACATATTCTACAAATAGACCTGCCTCTTCTTATCTCAACAACCCTTCAAAATACATTCTCCAATTTCTTCTCTCACTCATGGTCTTCACTAAAACTTACGGTTGTTAGTCCTGGTCTAGTGCATGACACCTGAAGTAGAGAACCATATCCATCATTCCCTCTTAATCGGGGAGGATATAATCGTTCCTATACAAGGAATATACCCAAGCTCCCTCTTAACCTAGAGAGATCAACTTTCATCTAGGCTCCCTCTCAACTTCGGGGGCTAAAAAATTTCTACCACATCGAAGAATATTTCATGACATCCATCCTTCTCATGATAGTTATCATGATCATTATCATTCACATCATGCTTATCATATAATCTTATTTTATGAACATCTTCACCATCTTGAATATTATGTACCTACACAACTTAGATAGAAAGTACAACCAAATCTACAGAAGCATGAAGTTAACCATATCAAAATCACGGAAGCATTCAATTTTATATATCAGATACCCAAACTTAATTGCAAACAAGAGACACATACTCTTCAACTTCTTGCTAGGTTTTTTTGTCATAAACCCTAGATTCCTTCATCAAGACCTTAAGCATTTAATTACAAATTTCACTACATCTAGGGTTTCAATGTTTCTTCTAGAGGCATGACATACCCTACTACATCATATAGCAAACCCTAGAAACAATTCAAGCAAATATAGATCTATAATGTATCTAACAACTTCAGAATTCATATGTTATACTTCTCACTAGAATTTAGTGCATGATCCTAGATTTCATACATGAACTTTCTAAAACCAAAACCAAAACCAATCACAACGCAATTTAAAGTAACAACATGACTAGCTTCCACTAGGGTTTGTTGCAAACCCTAGATTTTTCTCAAACAATCAAACATCAATCATAACTAAAACTCATATTTCAAAAATATTACACAAATATCAAATTATCACATCGTCATCATATATCAAAGATTTGGACTTCTACCAAGGTTTAGTTATAAAACCCTATAATTTACAAACACTATCATCCTAGAGAATCAAACTTCGACTAGGGCTTAGTTCCAAACCCTAGGACTCATGACCATCAACAATTAGGTCAACTCATATATCTAGGATTCCATTATCATGCACAAACATTTCATAACATGTGTTAGTCAAACCCAACTACACAAATATCAATAAGAGTTAGACATATAACAAAATTGATCAGACTAGGTTTACATCGGACAAACACACACATGCCAAGGATTTCATTTCTAAGACAATATAGGGTCTTGATTATACACCCTACGAAACCCCATAGAAAACCCTAAATTACCAATTCTTCAAAGGTTCGGGATTTCAAACATTACCATTCAACCCTAACAAGTTAGGGTTTCCATAATCATACCAAAACCCCAAGCATGGCATCATCAAAGCATCAAGCATTTTCTGTAGAATTCAACAATAACACTAAGTATGCTAGGGTTCAACACATAATCATCAAGATACCCTTAAGTTAGCGTTTTCACCATGAACCTTTCTAGGGTTCCACAAGAATAATCAAATATATGATGAAGGTATATTTATCTAATGATGAATCACCCAATAAAGAATTTTTAAGATTCAAGAAGCTAGACACAATGATGTTAGTAATATTTTATCAAGAATAAATATGGAGAGAGCAAGAACTTGTAATTCAAAACATACCTCTTGTTTCTTAACAAACCTTGTAATTTCAATTCTTTGCTTTGTGAGACCTTCTTTCTTGAGTCTTTAGCAAGTTTTTCCTAAATAAGGAAAATAAGAGTAGAAATGTGATTAATATTTAATGCATACAAAATTGGATAAGTAATGAAAACTAAAAATGAAAATGGTAATAGGATACTTATCTTTGGAGGTCCTTGAAGGATCCCTCCAAGCTTGAGGGATACACATAACCTTAAGAACAAATAAAAATGTTTTTTCCAAAATATGTTAAATCTACAAAAACTAGAAATAAAAAATAAATAACTAAAGCTTAAATCAAAGGACTTAGTAGTGTAAGTGCCTTATATATAGTTCTTCGGGCTTAGTCTTCTTTGGAGATCATTCTTTAGTAACATTAGCTTGGTCTATGCTTCTTTTCTTCTTCTTCGGATTGTCAGGACAACCACTTCTATAGTGACCCATCTTGTGGCATTGGTAGCATTGTATCTTGGACATATCAACTTTCCTTCTTGTTCCTCTTGACTTCTTGGAGTGTCCTTTCTTGTGAGAAGCAGAATATGCATTTGAAACCTTCTCTTCTTCGTTGTTGGATACTAATGAAATTCTCATTTCTTCTTGGGTGCAAGCATTCCATAATTGTTCAAAGGTAGGAGCTTCTTTCCAACTATTGAGAATTGAAGCAAAAGAACTTCAAGTAGGTGGTATCCCAATAGTGCAATGATTACTAGCTCCTTCTCCGATACTATTTCATCTATGGCTTCAATTTCATCTCTAATCATTGATATCCATACAAATAATGAAGCCACTATATCATCCTTTGTCATGTTTGCAGCCCTTAAATTATTCTTCAAGCTTGCTACTTGACCGATGTTCTTGATAGTGAATAATTTTGTCAATGCTTCATACATTTCTTAAGCATGGTCCATATTGGAAATGTATAGGACAAGATTGTCCTTTATGCTTTCTACCATAGCCAATATCTCCAATTCTCTATACTTCACCTTGTCTACATCACTAGATTCTTTAGTAGGTTTCTTCGCCTTTCCTGTGACCACATCCAAGACCTTGTTCTTTTCAAGAATGAGGTCAATTCTCTTCTTCCAAGATCTGTATTTTGATGCTCCTTCCACTTTGTTCACTCTTTAATGTGTTAGACATTTTCCTTGAAGACAGTGAGCTTCTTCTCTTATAAGAGCTCCTTATATGATCCTTAGATTAGTCCTTTAGATCCCTTCTAGTAGATACCGAAGACTGCCTTTTTTCCTCATTCACCTTAGCTCTGACACCATGTTAGAAAATCAGAAAGGTAGAAAGATTTTTTTACATAGATAATTACTTGTGATTATTTTATATTTATGTTCTTCTTTTATCTTTTAGTTCATCAAGAAATTACCAAAACAATAACACAAGGCCAACAGATGTCGGTGGACAGTCACGGAAAAACCCCTATCTAGGGGAAAACCCAGTGAACAATTCTTCCTTCAATAGCTTCTTGAGATATCCAAGACTCTAGACCCACACAGAGACTCCCTCCGCACCAAGTCCTCCCTCAATCCTTCTTGCAGATGACAACCCATCACAAGCAACTTCAACCTGGCAGCATCAACAATAGGTTTTACCCAGTAGCAGCTTCGACCCAGCAATAGTAGAAGCAACAAATTTAACAAAAACTTGGAGAACTTCGATCTCCCTTGATACACCTCAAAACTGAGTGAGATTTATCCCAAATTTCGATCTTGAGGTCTTCTAACCTTCTCCAAAAACTCGCACTCCTTTCCAACCCTTCTTCTATCCCTTTCTCGACTTCACACTTTTCCAACTTATAGCTTCAAAAATCGAACTATATGAGAGAGAATCAGATGCTCAAAATAAATTCTAACTACCTTGTATTTATAGCCTTCTAGGGAGGTCAAATTACTTGCCTTGAGGCCGACTTGATCTTCTTGAGGCTGACTTGGTGTAGAGGAGACTAAATTCATTTTTGACTCAAAAATAATTATTTTTACATGATTAGAGAGCCCAAGAAGGGTCTCTTTTAATGTACAATGACTCTAGTGACTCAGAATAAATCCTAGAAGTCCTTAATGGGGACTTTGACCTAACGCATCATGACCCATGCATGAAACCCATGATTTAACAAGTCATAGAAATAATAATAAGAATATTTTCTTCATTCTTTTGATAAGTACATCTCAAATACATTTATGAAGACCGAACCTAGCTACATATTTCAACAACCCCGACCTCCCGACTATGCAGTCAGTCCGACTGGGCAAATTTTCCAACCATGTTTAATTCCCGACCATCTGACTACCCGATCTCCCGACTCCATTCTTAATCCAACCTTTCAGCATCACTCGACTTCTTTATTGTTGGGGCTAGAGATAATAGATACTTATCAATCAACGAATGACCATCTTATCACCCGACCTCCTGACCATCCAAGATAATAATATTTGTATCTTATATATATATATATATATAATATTATATATAATATATATATAATATTATATATATATAATATTTGCTAATAAATGATTTAAAAATTTGTTTTTCCGCCTTTCCACACTTAAAATATTTTTTTGATCTCTGCATTAAAATTATCCTACTCTAACTCATTTTTCAGAAGAAAAAAAACAGTTGGATTACATTATGGGAAATTAATAATCTAGTCATGTGAGTTAGTTCATCCATTCTCTGGATTTTGACCAAAATTCAGAACTTCCCAACGCATTTCTACCTCGCGTGTTTTTTGAAATTGTTAGGCCTACTTAAGAAAAATTTGAATTTTGGGGAGAAAAAGACTAAGTTTTAGCAATTTCAATTTAGGTAAAATTATGTTCTTCAAGGAGTTTTGATCTTTATTTCAAGATTTTTACGAAAGAAAACTCACTTTTTCCATTTTTTTCATAGGCCATAAAATAGGAAAGAACGGAAAATCGACTGCAACAAGACAAGCAGTAGAGCATATAAAAGGGAAATTAAAAGAAGTAGATAATCTAGAACTTGAGGAATATAATCTCAACCCATTTCTAAATTTTTACTCCACCTTCATAACTCAGAAAGAAAGTATGATGAGGTGGGAAGAGATTTTTTATTTCTTTGAGAATAGAAAGTGGTTGAACTTTGTAAGACCTTCTCAATCAAAAAATAATATTTTGGAAGGCATTAGGAAAATAGAGTTGTACCATGTAGTTGCTAGGGCTAAAATATTTCCTTATTATGATACGATGTCTTGGATTTTGGCACATATGGATATCCCAACACACTTTGTGTCAAATAATAACAAGAACTTTATAGCCTCTTGGAAATCAAAAGTCCTGTTGAAAATAATACTGAGAGGGGGGGTGAATCAGTATTATCAAACTCTTTTCAATTTATGCAGATGAAACTTGCTTATACCTTATAATTTAATATATTCTTCAGATGTGGATCATTAGAACTATTGCAAACAGGAACAACAACAAAAATAGAGAAACAGTCACACCAAAGGACACAAGATATAAGGTGGAAACCCAATATGGGTGAAAACACCTGCTGCAATATGTCTCTATCTTCTTTCAATTAGAAACTTCTTTTACAATGATTTTGTACTGGTGCAGTCTTATACTAACATGCAGGCTTCAATCTGCAGAAGGCTACAACCTTCTCTTTTCTTCCAAGGACCTCGTTTCATAAATTTTCAGACTGGATCCATGAATATCAATCAAACATCAAATAGAGCTGAAATCACCCAACTTCCTTGTACAAATACTAAGTCAATAACTTCTCAATACACAGCAACCATACACAAATTTAGAACCCTGAACTCAGCAGTAATAAGTAAAGGCAACTAAAAATATTTCAAGAAAAGTCTGCAACTTCACCAATAGAAACATGCGGATATCTGCACTTCTGCTGTGTCGAGCCTGCGCACTTCCGCACCTGCTCTGCCTTATCTTCTGCACACCTCCGCACCTGCTGCGCCTTCTATTCTGCGCACCTCCGCACTGATGTGTCCTATGTTCTGCGCACCTCCGCACCTGCGCTGCCAACTGGACTGCGCACCTCCGCACCTGCGCTGTCAACTGGACTACGCACCTCCGCACCTGATCTGTCTTCTGGACTGCGCACCTCCGCACCTATGCCGTATTGCACCTACGGACCTCTGGGTATAGACACTTTATCTATACTCAACTATATCCCAGACTGACAGATTCATAGATCTGATCATGCGCCAAGGAGATCTCATCTTATCAGTAGATTCGCCTTATAATGCTCAGGATTCCCCTTAATTCAAATCCAGCTATTATTCACCAATCAATCACCAGAATTTCAAATCTTGCTCTTAAGATATTCAACACATGAGTGCATAGCCAAATAATCTCCTTTCCTTTTTATACACAAACCATGGACCAAAACCATAGAAACCCAATACAAGGGATCCAAACCGGGGTTCAAAACCTTAAATGCAAAAACCACGGACCAAACCATAGGTTCAAAAGCGTTGGACTAAATACCATGGACCACCCATAAGATTTCCCACATGCATGCGCTTTTCTCTGCATAAAAGTGTGTGAACTGGGGGTCTGCATCTTTTGAACGATACACTTGCGAACCTGTCCGCAACTTCCGAACAGAGCATCTGTGGAACCTGTTGATGACCGCATCTTTGAGATCAGTAACCTGCGCACCTGCCATTTTCTGCCATTCTGAAAGCCTGAACTTGTGATCTGCTACTTGAGTGAATTGCCATCAAGGACAACACTTATGTCATCAAGCCAAACCAGTGCCATAATGCCAACAATCTCCCCCTTTGGACTTGATGGAAACCCAAAGTCACTCAAGATCTTTCCACCCCCTTTGTCATCAAGGGCAAAGGGTTATGCTCCCCCTGAATGCATGCTGAAATCTCTGTTCTGTTGTGCTATCAAAGCTCCCCCTGACAAATAGGCAAGATCTGCAAGAATATGTTCTATAGAAGAAATCATAACTGACCTCTCTATCACCAAAGACTCGTACATACAACTCCCAACCAAGTGGGGATACATGATATAATGAGCACACTACATTATCCATCCCAGGCATAGGGGGGAAACCAAAATAGGCCATTACATGACCTTGACAAAAGAAATATAAGACATAGAGACAAAAGCATCATCAGCATTATTCAGATCAGAATCCATGTTCTCCTTCTGCACTTGCTCCTCCTGAAATCCAACATAATTGAACCAAGATCTTCTATGATAATGCCAACAATGCATTATTAGAAGAATATATGCTCCCCCTGAACTTGTGCCAGAAGGTCTTTGACAGACCCACATAGACCAGTGTATGTACGCATACACCCCATATGAAACTTGCATACAACAGTCTTTGAACCAAACAAGATTCAACAGCAAGATGATGCATCAACTACCCCCAGCTTCTGTCTGAGATATTCAAAGGTCTCCCTGGGCAGTGGTTTGGTGAGGATATCAGCAACTTGTTCCTTAGAGTGAACATATGCCAATTTGACCTTTTGATCAAGTACTTGTTCTTGGAGAAAATGATACTTGATCGGGATGTGTTTAGTCTTTGAATGCATGACAGGATTCTTTGAAATACTGAGCACTTGTATTATCACAAAAAATGGAGATAGGTGGAGTACAAGTGATTTGAAGATCTTGCAATGTTTGCATCATCCAAAGGAGTTGTGTGCAGCAAGATGCGGCAGCTACATATTTTGCTTCAGCTGTAGATAATGCAATAGAGCTTTGTTTCTTGCTGAACCATGATACTAATCTAGGACCCATGAAGAATGCACCACCACTAGTGCTTTTCCTGTCATCCACGCTTCCTGCCCAATCTGCATCTGTGTATGCATGAAGTGTGAGATCTATACCTCTAGGATACCATAAGCCATAGTTTTGAGTTCCTTGTAGATACTTGAAAATTCTTTTAACTGCCTGAAGATGAGTTTCCTTTGGATTTATCTGAAACCTTCCAACTATTCCCACTGCATGCATAATATCTAGTCAGGTACTTGTTAGATAAAGCAAACTACCAATCATGGATCTATAGGTTGGTTGATGTACTGTTGTCGATTCATCATTTGTGCTGAGGCTGCAACCTGTCACCATAGGGGTACATACTGGTTTCGAATCCTCCATCCCATATTTCTTCAAGATCTTCTTGAGATATTTGGTTTGAGATAGAAAAATGTCGTCTTTGTTTTGTTGGACTTGTAGACCAAGAAAGTATGTGAGCTCACCAAGCATGGACATTTCAAACTCTTTCAACATCACCAAGGCAAAGTTTTGACTCATGTCTTCTTCATTGCTACCAAAGATGATACCATCAACATACACCACAAGTATTAGCAACTTATTATTGTCAACTTTTATAAACAGATTGCTATCAGTTGATCCTTTTATAAAACCTTGTTGATGGAGGTACTTATCCAACCGATAATACCACGCCCTTGGAGCCTGTTTAAGGCCATAGAGAGCCTTTTTGAGTCTGCATACAAGATTTGGATCATTTCCAAGGATAAACCCATCTGGTTACTCAATGTACACTTCTTCATTCAAGTCTCCATTCAGAAATGCAGATTTTACGTCCATCTGAAATATTTTGAACTTCTGAAAGCTAGAGAGAGCAAGGAACATTCTTATAGCCTCAAGTCTGACAATTGGAGCAAAAGTTTCCTCAAAGTCTATGCCTTCTTGTTGCACATATCCCTTACAAACAAGTCTTGCCTTGTTTCTAACCACATCCCCATTTTCATTCAGCTTATTTTTGAAAATCCATTTTGTCCCTATGACATTCTTGTCTTTTGGTCTCGGAACCAACTCCCAAGTGTTATTCTTTTCAATCTGCTCAAGTTCTTCCTCCATGGCCTTGACCCAGCATTCATCTTTGCAAGCCTCTTACATTTTTTGGTTCAGTGGAGGAGAGCAGTGCTAGATAGCTTGAAGCTTCTGAAATGGTTCTTCTTGTTTGCACACCTGCCTCTTTCTACCCCAAAATTTGAGATTCTGGATGATTCTTTTGAACATATCTAGATGGATTCTTTTCTTCTATCCTTATATGTTCTTCTAGTGCCTCATGGGTTTCTTCTTCGTCATGAATCTGATTTGATGTTGATGGATAATCTTCTTCGAGATCTTCAAAGTTTATTTGCCTGGGAGAGTTTCCTTCTTCATCAACCACTACATCAATGCTTTCAACAATTTTACCAAGACTTTTGTTGTAACATTTGTAAGCTTTGTTGTGGGGAGAGTAGCCAAGTAGAATGCCTTCATCTGCTCTAGGTTCAAAATTGCCAAGATTTTCATCAGTCCTTTTAATGTAGCATTTGCTTCCAAAGATTTTGAAGTATTTCACTGTGGGAGTCTTACCATACCAAAGTTCATGAGGAGTCTGAGTGTTGTTCCCCTGGACATTTGTCTTGTTGAGAATAGTAACAGCGGCAAATGCGGCTTCACCCCAGAAGGTTGCGGGAGTTCTAGACTCATCAAGCATAGCATGAGCCATTTGTTGAATCGTTTTGTTCATCCTTTCCACTACTCCATTTTGTTGAGGAGTCCTTGCAGCAGAGAATTCCCTTCTTATTCCATGTTCTTCACAAAAATCGAAAAATTCATCTGAGGTAAATTCCCCTCCTCGATCAGATCTGAGGCATTTGATTCTGCGATCTGATTGGTTTTCAACCAAAGCTTTGAATGACTAGAACTTTTTGAAAGCTTCATCTTTTTACTTCATGAGTCCTATCCAACACATCCTTGAAAAATCGTCAATGAACAATATGAAATACTCTTCTCCTCGAGGTGATCTCTTCCTAGTTGGACCACATATATCAGTGTGGACAAGTTCAAGTGGCATGCTTTCTGATCCTTCCTTCTTAGGGAAATTAGTTCTGGTTTGCTTACCAATTTGACATGATTTGCATATTGTGTTGTCTGGAATTCTGATGTCAGGAAGATCACGAACTGCCTGATATCTGCATGCTTTCCTGATCTGAGAGAAGCTAAGATGTCCTAGCCTTCTGTGCCATAGCCATTGTTCATCATTCTTGCTTAAGTAGCATTGTTGATGTTCTCCCTTGAGTACGTATAAGTTATTTGGAGTTCTTATGCCTCTGATCACTATTTTACCTGTATCAACCTCACAAACAATACATCCATTTGATCGAAATATTACCTCAGTTCCTTGATCACACATCTGACTGAAACTCAATAGATTATGCTTTAAGCCATCAACATACATGACATTTCCAGCTTTGACCTTCTCTTTCAATTGAACAGAACCTTTACCTTTTATGAATGCAAGGGTGTCATTTCCAAAAGAGACCTTCCTTTCTTTTTCTAAGGCAGTATATGACTGAAGTTTTTCTTTATTACCTGTCATATGTTTTGAGCATCCGTTGTCAATGTACCATTGATTTTCCTATCCTTCCGCATATAAGGCTATCCCACAGCTTTCTAGTTGTGGTTCTTTCTTTCTCCATGTTTTGGAACTCAATGAAGCCTGCTCCTTCTGAATTGTTTTCCGAAGCCTGCTTCTGCATTCAGAATCTTCATGACCGAAATTGTTGCAGATAGTACATTCTATTTCATTTTCAAGAGCAGAGAAGTTATTGTAGGTTCTTTTCATGATTCCTATTATACTCCTTTTTTTTTAGCTTCCCTAGTCATGATGGTCTTATAGGCAAAACATTGAGCAGCTTTATGACCAAAGTTATGACAAGAGAAACATTGGCCATTGAAGAAAATCCTGCGATTATCAAATCTACCAACCATATGATTGTAGTTTCCATCCATTCTTGAGCTAAATTGAGAACGATTTACCTGTGGTTGGTTGAGGCTTCTGTTCATCCTTGAAGTACATTGCCCCTGATTTACTTGATAATATTTGATCATTCTTGAAGAAAATTGTCCCTGATTTACCTGGTGATCTGCATTATGCTTTTGATTGTCAACTTGTTCCTTTCTCCTTGATACTTCAAGATAACTTTTGGAGGTGGATGCTTATGCGTTTGCTTCTGGGCTTGAGATGCTTCTTCATAATATCTGAGACCTGTCTTGATTAGAGGAGAACATTGTACTTTGATAATCTCATCCAAAGTTTCAAATCCTTTAGCAAATCTGAGATTAAGGGCTTTTGTTTTCTCAATTTCTTTTCTAAGTCCCACAATTTCAAATTCTAAACCTTCATTGTGTTTATCTTTTTTCAGAAAGTTGGACTATTAGAGTATCTATAATCATGTTCTTTTCCTCTAAACAAACTTTAAGTTTAGCAATTTCTTCATAAAAACCTTCTTCATTTATAGCATCCAAGAAATCATCATCTTCAAAAGCCATCAAAAGTCTATTATCATTTCCTTGTTCATCTTCATCACTATTTGACAATCCATCACTGTCTTCATGCGTGTAATATCTCTTCTTATTATGTCTTATGTTCCATCTAACAGGTTCCTTACCTTTGTCTAGTTTATTTTTATGTGGACATTTTGCAGCATAATGACCGACCCTTCCACAAGCAAAGCATTTGAAAGGCAGCTTACCTCTGAATCTTCCAATTCCCCGTTGAAGATTTTTGACAAAATTTGATTCTTCCTCTTCTTCTGACATATGTCTTGGCTCATAGTAATCTCCCTTTCCTGAAGCTTTGAATGCAGCTTCTCTTCTGTCTGATGGTCCTCCTTTTCTCATTTCGTAAGCAATTAGAATTCCGTGTAATTGTGACATGGTAAGATTCTTTAGATTCTCCTTTTCTTCTATGGCAGAAACTTTTGAATCAAACTTAGGAGACAAAGATCTTAGAACTTTCTCAACCACAGCAGCTTCTTTTATTTCTTCACCCAAGTTTTTCATACAATTTACGATCTCATCTATACGTAGGAAATAGCTAGCCACACTTTCATCATTATGCATTCTGAGACTTTCATACTGAATTCTAAGAGTTTGTAATTTTGCTCGTTTTACCTACTCATCTCCTTCATAGGTTAGAACGATTTTGTCCCATATTTCCTTTGTGCTTTTGAGCTGCATATCCTTGACGAATTCTGATTGAGATAAACTTCCTAATAGAGTATTGACTGCTTTTGCATTTGTTTCATACTGCTTCTTACCAGCTGTGTCTGTAGGAGTTGCTGATGGAAATGTGTATCCTGTTTCCACAATATCCCATACTTTTGTACCAAGAGATTGAAGATAGGCAGTGATTCTTACCTTCCAATAGACGAAGTTGCTCCCATAAAAAATCGTTGGCCTGATAGATGCTTCCTTTTCGTAGTTGCTCATGGTGATAGATCTTCCTTCAAGCGATCAAGATTTTCTTGAAGGGCCTCCTCTGATACCAATTGTTGAAAATAATACTGAGAGGGGAGGTGAATCAGTATTATCAAACTCTTTTCAATTTATGCAGATGAAACTTGCTTATACCTTATAATTTAATATATTCTTTAGATGTGGATCATTAGAATTATTGCAAACAGTAACAACAAAAAAATAGAGCAACAGTCACACCAAAGGACACAAGATATAAGGTGGAAACCCAATGTGGGTGAAAACCACCTACTGCAATATGTCTCTATCTTCTTTCAATTAGAAACTTCTTTTACAATAATTTTGTACTGGTGCAGTCTTATGCCAACACGCAGGCTTCAACCTTCTCTTTTCTTCCAAGGACCTCGTTTCATAAATTTTTAGACTAGATCCATGAATATCAATCAAACATCAAATAGATTTGAAATCACCCAACTTCCTTGTACAAATACTGAGTCAATAACTTCTCAATACACAGCAACCATACACAAATTCAGAACCCTGAACTCAATAGTAATAAGTAAAGGCAACTAAAAATATTTCAAGAAAAGTCCGCAACTTCACCAATAGAAACCTGCGGATATCTGCACTTCTGCTGTGTTGAGCCTGCGCACTTCCACCCTTGCTCTGTCTTATCTTCTACGCACCTCCGCACTTGCTGCGTCTTCTGTTCTACGCACCTGCGCTGTTAACTAGACTGCGCACCTCCGCACCTGCGTTGTCAACTGGACTGCGCACCTCCGCACCTGATCTATCTTCTGGACTGCGCACCTCCGCACCTGATCTATCTTCTGGACTGCGCACCTCCACGCCTGCGCCGTATCTCGCCTACGGACCTCCGGGTATAGACACTTTATCAGTCCTCAACTATATCCCAGACTGTTAGATTCACAGATCTGATCATGCGCCAAGGAGATCTCGTCTTATCAGTAGATTCGCCTTATAATGCTCAGGATTCTCCTTAATTCAGATCCAGCTATTATTCACCAATCGATCACCAGAATTTCAGATCTTGCTCTTAAGATATTCAACACATGAGTGCCCAGCCAAATAATCTCCTTTCCTTTCTATACACAAACCATGGACCAAAACCATAGAAACCCAATACAAGGGATCCAAACCGGGGTTCAAAACTTTAGATGCAAAAACCACGGACCAAACCATAGGTTCAAAAGCGTCGGACTAAATACCATGGACCACCGGTAAGGTTTCCCACATGTGTGCGCTTTTCTCCGCATCAAAGTGTGTGAACTGGGGGTCTACATATTTTGAACGGTACACTTGCGAACCTGTCCGCAACTTCCGAACGACGTATCTGCGGAACCTGTTGATGACCGCATCTTTGAGATCAAGAACCTGTGCACCTGCCATTTTCTGCCATTCTAAGAGCCTGAACTTGTGATCTGCTACTTGAGTGAATTGCCATCAAGGACAACACTTATGTCCTCGAGCCAAACCAGTGCCATAATGCCAACAAGATTTTTAACCAGGGCTGTTACATAATAAGAGGACATAAGAACAATCACAAACTATAAGAAAAAAAGAACATAAGAGCAGCTCTTGACAAAATGGAATCAGGGATGGATTCATTCATCCAAAATGATCATCGATTGATTTGGAGAGGAATTTGCACTGACCATGTTGATTGGAGTGGCATTTATAGCTGCTTCCCCATTCTGAGGTGCAGTTGAGTTAGTATATGAGTCTGAGATTATGCAACATTTCATTTTGTTCAATCGAACCACAATTTCGTCCATATCATAACGTATATCCTTCAATATCCTCTTCAATTCTTGTTGGCCAACGAAGAGTTTATATTTATCCATGTGTTTGTCTCATAACACCATGTGAAGAAGAGTCTCAAATGTCTGTGTGTGGATAATGAGTGCAAAAAATATAACCACCTTTTCCTCATATTTCCTGGGTTTGGTACCCATTTGGTTTTACCAACATAGACTTCTGAATCTGAATGGTACATCTGGTCACCAAATTATTTTGCTTCAAGGGTGTGAATTTCCTTTCGAACCTCCATAAGCACAGAATCAAAGAAACAACTCCCATCCAAATAGTCATCGGTGTTTGGGGGAGGACACCCCTAGTGTGCCTCCCCTGCAATTGAGCAAACTTTGACGTGGAGCCATGCGAATCCAAAACCTGCAAGCAAACTTCACAAAGATCGTTTGGAACAACCCACTGAACTAACTTCAGTGAACGATTGGATGGGACAATATGACTATGACCCAAATTTCCAAAAGCGAAGTAACTTGGAACTTGGAAAAATTTGTTATGGACACGATACAGACGTCATCAAGGAATCTTCAACAAAATGGTTTTAGGACTTAATGGTCCCGAAAATAATTTTGGAGCAAGACGAAATACAGTTTAGCCCCCTACTGTTTCTGATATATCCCTTCAAAGAATCGATTGCAGACACTATTAAAGCCATATAGAAAAAGCACCCATTGTACCAAACACTAGAAACCAAGATAGGGCAATTGAACAATGTTCCAAAGGGCTTGAGGAATTGAAAGTTTGCAGTATGGAGTACAACAACCAATTCGAACGAAGGCCCAAATGATGAGTTGTGCAAAAAACACATTGGTTTCTCGCACTTGACACCAAGACACTCACAATAATATTGCTTGCTAGAGAACTACGAAGGGGCAATGACCACCAACGATATTACATGCCCATAACAACCAACAAATAGACTTGGGACAACTTGCACCTTAAATAATAGAGGGTGGTGACCAACAATTTTACTTGAACTGACCTAAACCGATGGTACAAACACCCTAGTAACAAAGGACAACAATAACAAAGAAACTTGAGACGACCTGAACGTTGGCAAATATAAAACGAGTACTAGCACTTATACTTAAAATGACCTAAACCTCAAAGGATTGGACAAAAAAGCACCAGTGCACTTAGTTTGTCAAAGATACTGAAACTGAGGTGTGAGAAAATATTACGAAAGAATAAATGAAACTCCATAGCATACCCAGAGAGGAGGAGAATTGGGAGATGCCACCCTGAACATACCACTAATGTTCACCACCCTGAAACTTCAACCATGTTGTTATATAACATTACAGGAAGGATTATGATTTTCCTAGTCTCAAAACTAGGTTGAAACCATACTCCCAACAAGCGCCAAGCGTAATACTTCTCCCAGGGTTTTGTCATCCGAAGAGCTTGCATGATAGTACGATCATTAATGAAACGTGATCGACTGTCAGAGCATATCACAAAAACAACCCATCCCCCATATGTCTACACCTCCATACTTGCGTCGAGAGCATAAGGAGAATGTCGTATGGTATTAGTTATCCCACCTACACATTTACCCACCCTCGTGAATTTAGTGTGAAAAACCATCAACCATACAGATGCATTACGTGACACACCACCAAGCCACACATCTGAGAATGTGAGCCAAGTGGAGACCCCGGCTCACTCTCCAAGGGTCGCCTCCAACTTGGCCATAAAAAATAGCTTGTGCATGCTACTCATTACTGGAAGAAGGACTTATTGTGGGAGAGTCGTAACTTTTGTTTATCCAGTGAGAACTCTTTAGTAAAGCACCCCCATCAGGGAATATAATCATTTTTCATCACCCATGTGGGATAAACCGACACCATCATTTTTTTATATGTCAATTACATGTTGAACATGGAAGGAATTACCCATCTCCGTTATATTGAAACACTCCATTGAAATGTTTTAACGTTAACAAAAATTTACATTCAATTACTTTATATATATATATAATAATTAAATATTGAAAATTTTTTCCTAAGCCATAAATATATTAATATATATATATATTATATATAACCCACCTTCCCCCCATGGGCCTAAGCATTTACACATCTCTCTAGTTGGATTAAAAGCACTAATGATTGGAATAATACATTTTTAATTCAATTTCCAATTTTTAATGCACTGTTACATTGCCGCATATAATAAAAAATATTGCGATCAAATATTTTGCTTAAAATGGACATTGGAATGTTTTATTTATGGCTAATGTTGAAATTATTTTTTTACAAGTATTATTTTTAAATGTGATGTGTCAATTTCATTGTGAGCATGGAAGGAATTACACATCTCCATCTTGACACAATTATATATATAATATAATATATATATATATTATATATATATATATATATACTATATATATAATAAGAGAGAGAGAGAGTTGTGATCAACCTCTTAATGCATTCCTAATGACTAAATTAAAAAATATTACATCATAAATACATTAGACTTGTACACTTTGTGCATTTTTTCACTTAGTTAACTTTGTTACAAGTAATGGTGGCAAGTTCAAGCAAAGTTATGAATGTATGCAAATTTAGAAATTGTTGGAAAATTAGAAGATGAAACTAGGGCATTGATTTCATCAAATGTTTTCAAGGTGAAATTTAAAGTTGTCACATAGGTTCTAGGAAATTTCTTAAAATTTGCCTAAATAACATCAAACCGATTGTTAAACTATCTCAACCTACACTAAAGGAACCCAAAGTGGAAACTATGAAGATTTCAAAGTCACATAATCCAAAAAAAATGTATGTCAAACTAAAGACAATGTTAGAACATGAGGTTTGAGTCATGATTATTATGTAGCAACATCGCTCTCTAAGGTCCCAAATATAGGTATAATGTCATCATCAAATATAAAATATACATCCACATGATTTCATTATTTTATTTATTTAGTTTGGTATAAGGGATGTGAAAAAACAAAGATTATGAATTGTTAAATGGCAACATCCAATTGTGAAACAAAATCTATGAAAAAACAGATAAGTGAAAATGATGAGAATAAACATGTCAACAACAAATATGATCATATGATCATGAAATATCATGAAAAGATGAGAATTATGGAATGTTAGATAACTACCCAATCCTTAACAAATTATACAAAAGACAAGCAAGAAAGAAAGATGAGAGAACATATCTCAACAAAGAAACATCATTGAATTGTTTCAAATGATATTTATGAGCAAATGATAGAAAAATAAAATAATAAAATATGAAATACATGATACAATAAATCCAAGCATGTCAAGAGGCATCAAATAAAGTAACCGTTAATGTCTTATTGCGAACGGTTGAGGATGGAATCCACATTTGAGGGTATTAAACTATACCAAGGGGCATCCAAGTTCGACGAAGCTTCACACAATCCTCATGATAGCATCCCATTATGACTTGATCATTCTTCTGTCCAATAGATGAGTTAGTCGTGACCTAGCCTTAACCTAATTATAACATAAAATAATAATAATAATAATAATAAATAATGTAACCATTAATGTGTTTTTACCATGTTTTGGCATGAGGTCAAGAATTCCTTGTGATAAATATGTTGATTATGTCAAAAGTATGTGGGTAGGTGTGTATTAGGAGAAAGGAGCTAAAATGAAAATGTTGTGAGAGAGAATATTGTGAATTCACAACACTATTTTGAGACTGTGGGAGTGATGATTAACTAGCCCACCTTAATAATGGTTGTGAGGAGTTTATCAATCAGAGTTGAGTGTTATATATTAGTATGCATGTGAATAGAATGATATAGTTCTAAAACTTATATGCAAGGTAAGGGTGGATAGTTACCAATTAATGTCTTATTCAAATTACAATGTTTTAACATATATGCATGGGTATGTAAAATGTTGAATGTGAGTTTATTAAATTTAATTGGGTGATGTACATGTCACTCCAATTCCAAACAAGGAAAGGATAGGTTTGACACAACTAGTGCCTAGGTGAAGGTGCACCATGTCTTAGTTCTATATAGGGTAAGACTAAGTGTGAATGTCAATAATGTCCTTATGGTGTTGTGGGGAACTTAATAGTTTATTTCATTGTTATTGTGACACCCCTTATATCATTTTGTGTTAGCCCTTGAATTGACATGGTAAAATTATTAATTCTCTTTGTGTAATATGAGGGATCAGAGTCCTTCATAAGTCTTAGTGCTAGCTCCCAACATCTATTTATCTACTTAGGCCATTTTGTTAAGTCTTTGATAAGTTGTGATAGTCATTAATGAAATCCCCTTGGGCCCTTAAGCCTTGGATATAAGTCCCAAATTTGTTTCTCCTTTCCTTGCTTTATCTAACTAGGGCAAAAGATGTGTACTCTCACCTCACCATATATATCCTACATATGCTCCAACATACCTCTTCCCTTGCCCAATCATCCACCCACACACCATTTGACCTTCATTCCATAGTTCTTCTTTCCTTCAAGTGAAGGGAAAACCATGTCTCCTTTCATGTCCATGCGATTAACTTCACCCTGCATTCTATCCCAACCACATTCCACCCTACATCATCATGTCTACACCTCATTTGATATCACTATATTCCACCTAGGACCCACTTCACCCTACATTCTATCCTAAACATATTCCACCCTAAATGATCATGTCCATATGTCATGTGAATGACCATATTCTACTTTGCCTCATCTTGTATATACCCCGTTTGAATTAGGTAAATGGAAAAGGAAAAAGGTATCATTCACATATACCCTCACTCCCTTCTTTTCCTAACATCCATCTTCACCTTCCGCCTTACCTTCATTTTCTTCATTCTCTACCCCTTACTCCCATTCCACCTTGTTTCCATTGCTTTCATTTAATATGGGTGAAGGGTGAGACTTTAGCCTCTTTTCCATCCATCTACTACTTATACTCCATTCCATATCTACCCTACTAGAGACCCTTGATGTGGTATAGGAAAGGTGGAAATCTCATGGGTGACCATTAAGCTAACGAATGATGACATGGACTTGACAAGTGACCATGTGGCATGAGGATCATATTAACACTTGGGATATTGTGCAAAATGTTCATGGCTTAAGCATAATAAGTGGGAAGGCACTAAGGCTTATGTACCATTGATACTTCTTCAGTGGTAACTTATCTACTAGACCCAATAAATGAGATTAAAGGGAGCAAGGATCTAGTATCGACTTAGTTTCAATATTTTAGAGCCCATAATACATGCCACATGTATCCAAATCAAGTAAATGATGGCTTCTTGGAGAAGTTTTCAAGCATTGGTTCAAATAAAAAATATATCTTGAGATAGAAATGGAGATTGGGCATACATTTTTCCCAATTCACACAAGTTGTTCAAGCATGTTGTCTTGCTTTATAATCGAAAGTTGTGAAGAAACAATCATATGTGTCATGCATTATTATGACTTTATCAAAGGGAAAAGGTGATGTTTAGCATGGGGCCATTTCAACAATAAATGTAAACATCTGTTTTAACAAAAGGATCAAAGGGGTCTTCATAGAGAATCAATCAAAGTACCCCCCCATAAATAGAAAATCATAGGTGAAGAATTTTGATAAGGGATAGTAGCTAACCTCTCACAAAATCATAATGAACAAAGGAAGAGACATAGCACGAAAGCGAATGGTCTTGGAAGCTTCTACAATTACAAAAATTAGCAAGATGGACTATGTTATCGTTCTGTGATTTTGAAGATTGGTAAGACAAAAGTCACAAAAGACACATCAAACCACTTATGAGTGCAATACCTAGCCTTCCTAGACCCAAAGAGGGCTCTCTCTATACAATTATGGTTTTAACTTTGTTTTTAGTGCTGGAATATTTTAGGCTAGATATTAAGAATGAAAAGATTGTTTGTTTGTCTGTTCATTTGGTTGGAGAAAGATCATTTTTAAACATTTTCCATTGGGCAATGGAGTCACAGGCCGGGTGGTAACATCAATTTTACAGAGTGTTTACAGGGCAAGCTAATTGTCCTCACTAGATTATTTTTTTAAAAGCAGAATGATAGATGGAATGAAAGATAATGATATTAGTTAGGATTACAAAGCATTTAAATATTTTGTAATCGTACTTTAGAAGAAAACACAGAGATTGTAAATACAGATAGCAGTAAGGTGCTCCAACAACGTATCTTAAACTATAATTTTTGTTTTACAATGAGAAGTGAAAATGCATGGATAAGTAAATAGAAACACACTAAACACAGAGATAAAAAGATCACCAGGTCAAAACATATCAAGTATCCTGTAAATTGTCCTTGTATTGATGCTCCAACTTGAAATTACAATGCTTCAAATAGAAAAATAGTTCAGATGACTAGGGTCCAATCCCTAATACTCCTAATGCATGGAGTATTTAAACAAAAACTACAACAAATTGCCTTGTACATTTGGCAATCTATTATTTATTACAATGAAGGAAAAATTGACTAATGTAAGTAAGGAGTAGCCACGCTGAGAAGACTGGGATAGGTGTCCCTCCTTTTCTGGAATGTTATTGCTTGAAGTGTTAGTTAGATTGGAGTGGTTTTGTTGACATGATTGGTTCTGACTCAAACCTGTATGACCACTCTAGTCATCCTTGTCTCGTTCTTCCTGGTAGTCACATAAGTCACTCCACGCTTCCCCTTTAGGGATCTTAATTTTGATTAACCTTCGGTACACCTCATTAGCATCAATGTATTTGGCAAATGATGGCTTGACCAAAAATACATGCTTCAGCTCATGTTGGATGTAAATTTGATCATTGGTTGCTTCCAGTAAAGCTTTTCCTGTTATGCTTCCTTTGATGTTTGACAAATTTGCAGCATCTGTGGCTATGCCTTGAAGCTTCTCCACATAATCCCCTTTGTCCATGAGTTTTTCATTTATAACAAATAGAGAGGGAAGACCCTTTTGGTGCAGAGGTTGCATTCTATTAAAAAACCTGTTTACTGTCAACTCTAAAACTTGGCACCTTTCCTTCAGCTACACATTTAAGCTCTTCTTTATCAGCACCTTCTTGATTTGTAGTATGGTCTCTTTCCTATCTGCCACTCCCAAGTCTTCTAGCTCATATTTGTTTCTTGTATTTAGGAACTTGATAATTCTGTTTGTTGTCTCTAGCATATTTCCCAACTTTATGTTGGTGGCTAAAATGGCTTCTTTGGCTTTTTCTAGCAACTCTTTCTGCTAAAAAATATATTGGATGTTAAGCCAAATTTCATTCATCCGATCTATGATATTGTGCCAAATGATTTCCTTAACCCTCCCTCGAGTATTCCCAATGGAGGATTCTTTTTATGACTGCTGAAGCTTCTCAATCAATGCCTTTGCTCTCTGAATCTCTACCAAGTGGTTATCTTTAGCCCTTTTAATCTGATCTTGTAGCACACTAACTTGGGATTACAACCTTTTATTTTCTTCATTTTGCATATTTATTCCCTCCATAGATTTTGCTAATTGTTTTGTACTGCTTCCTGCTCATGTTGTTGTACCTGCTAAAGTAGTTATGGGGAGGGCTGTTAGAGGAATGGTTTCCATTGTTGGGTAGCCATCTGTGCTGCTTATTCTTTTTCCTGCACCATCTTTTCCATCGCTATCTCCATTTGTCTGATTTGGATGGACTACTCTACTATAAGTTTCATCATGTCAACTTTTATGTTCTCCGTTTCCTCTATTTCCTTGGTCAATGGGTCATGTGTAGCAGGTAGCTTGAGCTGCTTCTTCAGAGTTGCGATGTCTAGCTCTTTCTTCTTTATCACTTCTTCAGCTACCTTGGTATCTAAGGGGTCATACCCATTTTTTATTATTAAGTCTTCCAAAGAATTAATCTTGGTGTCCTTTGATAATGATGAAATTTTCTCCATCTTCAACTAAGACTGAGCATTTGAAAGTGATACCTGCATTTTAAACAAGTTCATGGAAGTGTTGGTCAAAGTAGATGAAATCAATTCACTTGTTTGCTTGTGCATCTCCAGCTGATCAATTGGATGCACATTTTTGACATCAAACCCAAATGAATTATGCTTGTAGTCTGCTGGAGTTTTAGGCTCTAATGTTTGTGCCTCCAAAAATTTCATATGCATCTTGCCCTTCTCTGAGTCAAAGGCAAAGAGAAGTTTGCCTTGTGTAGTTTCACTTTGCTTCCAAAACTAAGCATAAGTTCTCTTCTTGAGCATTTCGTTCCTAATTTTGATTTCTCTGAAGGTATCAAATACAATTTCTTCTTTCTCTTTAGTCACCTTTGTAGATGAGGGCACTTGGAGAGTTTGATGACTTTTTGAAGTTGGAGTAGAAGGAAGTGATTATCCTCTAGCTGGTGAAGAATCTAGAATATCAATTATTTTGATCACTGTCTGTGGTGGTGATCCTTTATCTATATCCATGTGTTGTTTTCTGGCTTTCTTTCTATGCTTCAATATGAACTCTTTTATGGAAATATCAGTTCTTGGTGACCGCTCTTCTCTGGATCTCTTCCCTATTATTCGTTTCTCTGGCTCTTTTCCCTTTTCAGACCTTTCTTCAGTAGTTTGTTTCTCCTGTGGCCTTGGGGTTTGTGTACTGGATGAGGAGATTACCTGCTCCTCGGCCTCCTGTAATGTATCTGACATCCACTCTATTTGATTCATGTATTTTTCGATTTCAGATCTTTGAGTGTCGATGTAGGTCATGGATTTATTTTCCACCCTCTTCTTAGAAAAAACACCCCAAGGGTCATAAGACCAAGTGGAGCTATGGGTGAAATTCATCTCTCTTGGTCTTTTATCTGCCTCCTTTCTCGCAGCTCTACTATGGCAAATGAAGGGACCAATCTGGGACTTGATCCTGAATTGGGATTTCTTCTTGGCTGGTACAAAATGTATCTCATCTGCACTGATCATCTGTCTAATATACTCTAATGCAAATATCCTCACAGGGAGGAACTTTGGCAGCTTTTAGGTGGCCAATTCATAGCAATACACTCTTATTTCAATGTAGTTTTGGTACAAATACCAATCACCAGTTCTTGCTTAATTGGACAACTGCATAATTCTTTTTACGTCTTCACTTATCCTTGGTTCTGTAGTTCCACTAAGGAGGCTCATTGTCGGGTGTACAAACATTTCCACAAATGTCTTGTAACTGAAATCCTTTTGATCTTTCATAACCAAGGTTGTCCAAAATATCATTTATTGAGGCTCACATTCATCATTCATTTTTCTTAATGAAAACTGAAACCTGTCTGCTTGAAAATACACAAACATGTAAACCAACACTGAGGAATAATGAAAAACTTCTTCTGTGAAAAAGTTGACAAGTTGTTCATGAATTACATTTGCTAGAAACTAGTTGAAGTTGAAAATGATTGAGGGCTTGGATTCAGTGGAGAGGATAGATAACAAATCTATAATAGCTTCATCAAGCAATTGATAAGAATAATAGCCAAGTAGGTAGGAAAGAACTGAGGCAATATGTCTAGTTCTGTCAGGGAAAACAGAGGAGGAATAAGGGGGGTTTTTGCCTGGCAGAGGTGTGTTCTCGGCCATGAAAAGCTCTAATGTTTTAGCTCTTTTGGAGAAAAAAAGATTTTTGTACATTTCAATCAAAATTTCATGTGAAAAAGGAACAACCCCTTCAATAATTGGGGCCTGCATCATCTACATGATTGATTGAGCATCAATTGTGAATAAAAAATGTCCTATTGGGGCCATCACTATCCTTTGTTGTGGGTTGTAACATGAATGGCACTTCCTGATCAGTTCTGGACACCTCTGTGTTTTTGGGAAGATATAGAAAGGCAGGTTGGTGTCCCACGGGCCTATGTCATCCATTTCCTCCATGAATTTGTCCTCCCACCAACAATATATATTAAACAAATCAAATTCTGAGAGGGTTTCATGGATCTTGAAATCCCTGTCAGCCAATGGTAAATGATCTAAATCTAGTGGTGGGTGGTATTAGCCCCCGAAGTTTGAGTCAAACAAGAGAAAGGAGTTGGGACCATAGAGTTCCTTGTTCATTGTAAATATGATGATAACATAGTTGTTGCTAGATTATTATGTTTAATGAATATTTGGTCAAAAATACGCTTTGTTATTCTTTCTACGTGATTCTTTAATTTGTGATTGTTTGTGAAGATTCAATCATTTACTTATAGTACCTTCATTTTACGTGAGTGGTATACTATGATTGATTGAAGCTTCTGTGATCCGTAATGAATTAAACAAAGTCTTTCGGTAGAAATCACATGACAGAATTTTTTGGCCGACGCGTTTCGAACCAACAAGTGTGGTTCATCATAAGGACCAGATGAAGAGGCAGACCATGGCAAAGGCTTAAATAGAGAGCAATGTAGAGACATAATTTCAAGTAACGGCTATATTTTGAACAATAATGTTTAAATTATAAAATTAATTTAGTAATATATTAAAAGCAAAATTATATAAAGTAACGGGCCATAAAACGGCTAGTTTTTGAAAAAATATATTTAAATAATGATATTATTTCATTAAATTTATTAAATTATTAATAGGTAACGGCTATATTAAACGACTATTTTTGAAAAAATATTATTATTATTTTTTATATTATTTTTCAAAATTTAGTCGTTTAATATAGCCGTTACCTATTAATAATTTTAATAAATTAATGAAATAATATCATTATTTAAATATATTTTTTCAAAAACTAGCCGTTTAATATGGCCGTTACTTTATAATATTTGCTTTTAATATATTGATAAATTAATATTATAATTTAAACATTATTGTTCAAATATAGCCGTTATTTTAAATTATGTCTCTACATTGCTCTCTATTTAAGCCTTTGCCATGGTCTGCCTCTTCATCTGGTCCTAATGATGAACCACACTTGTTGGTTTGAAACACATCAACCAAAAAATTCTCTCATGTCATTTCTACTGAAAGACTTTGTTTAAATGGTTGACTCATTTAACAAGATTTATTCTAGAATCACATTTCCCTATTATGTTTCCCCTTTATTCATTTTAGATCCTTATTTGCTAAGATAAGGTTAAGCACAATGAATGACAGTGATTTTCATTGGCTCAATTCAAGTATTTTGAAGTCTATTTTGGTATGTTTTCTTTGAGCTCATTGCATATCTAGAGTATAATAAGGGTTCGATGGTAAATCTATGATAAAATATGAAAACCATCCTTTAATCTATTTTGAAGACCATAAAGCAAGAGGAAGGATGTTGTGGTAACAATAGGCTACGCTCCGAAGTATCATTGAGCCTACTCTAAAAGGAGTGAGAGACTTCACATTTGAGGTATTAGTTTCGGGGCCAACAATTCGAGTCAATGTCAATGACAAAGGCCAGTCCCCAGAGAATAGTAATCTATGATACAGGATTACATGTGAGTTTATTGAGGATTTCACCACTCATTTAGTGACTCCACTTGGGAATAAAGCCTTGTTTCCTTTTAATGAAGTTTCATTTTGCTTGTATTAATGTTAAGAGCAAGCAAAAATTGTTTAAGCATAAAATCTCACTTATAAACTTGGCATAAACGCATACCATAAAGATAGAATATGATATTGACCCAAATATGAGATGTTTGAAAATTGAAATCTATGAACAATTTGAAACTTGAAAACTATGAAATGCTTAATCACCTTGAGATCCTATAAATTATAGGACCCTAACAGGCTCCAATGGATTTTGGACTTTTGAGGGGTGCACGTATTGGTTGGTTGGAGTATGCATAATGATATCTCACAATCTCCTGTATCCATGAAGTGATAAAGAAGAATTGGGACTCATAAGAAAGGGTTAGATCTAGAGGGATTTCTCGTCTTACACAAATCTATAGTGCAAAGCTACTTGGGGACACTATAGTTAGTTGTGTCTTTTTTTTTTTTTTTATTTATTTATTATTTATATGTAGACCAAGCTATGGTATTAGCCCCCGAAGTTTGAGTCAAACAAGAGAAAGGAGTTGGGACCATAGAGTTCCTTGTTCTTTGTAAATATGATGATAACATAGTTGTTGCTAGATTATTATGTTTAATAAATATTTGGTCAAAAATATGCTTAGCTATACTTTCTACGTGATCCTTTAATTTGTGATTGTTTGTGAAGATTCAATCATTTACTTATAGTACCTTCATTTTACATGAGTGGTATACTATGATTGACTGGAGCTTCTGTGATCCATAATGAATTAAACAAAGTCTTTCAGTAGAAATCACATGAGAGAATTTTTTGGCCGACGCGTTTCGAACCAACAAGTGTGGTTCATCATAAGGACCATATGAAGAGGCAGACCATGGCAAAGGCTTAAATAGAGGGCAATGTAGAGACATAATTTCAAGTAACGGCTATATTTGAACAATAATGTTTAAATTATAAAATTAATTTAGTAATATATTAAAAGCAAATATTATAAAGTAATGGCTATATTAAACGGCTAGTTTTTGAAAAAATATATTTAAATAATGATATTATTTCATTAATTTATTAAAATTATTAATAGGTAACGCTATATTAAACGACTAATTTTTGAAAAATAATATAAAAATAATAATAATTTTTCAAAAACTAGTCATTTAATATAGCCGTTACCATATTAATATTTTTAATAAATTAATGAAATAATATCATTATTTAAATATATTTTTGTTTCAAAAACCAACTGTTTAATATAACCATTACTTTATAATATTGTTTAATATATTAATAAATTAATATTATAATTTAAACATTATTGTTCAAATATAGCCGTTATTTGAAATTATGTCTCTACATTGCTCTCTATTTAAGCCTTTGCCATGGTCTACCTCTTCATCTGGTCCTAATGATGAACCACACTTGTTGGTTTGAAACACATCAACCAAAAAATTCTCTCATGTCATTTCTACTGAAAGACTTTGTTTAAATGATTGACTCATTTAACAATATTTATTCTAGAATCACATTTCCCTATTATGTTTCCCCTTTATTCATTTCAGATCCTTATTTTCTAAGATAAGGTTAAGCACAATGGATGACAATGATCTTCATTGGCTCAATTCAAGTATTTTGAAGTCTATTTTGGTATGTTTTCTTTGAGCTCATTGCATATCTAGAGTATAATAAGGGTTCGATGGTAAATCTATGATAAAATATGAAAACCATCCTTTAATATATTTTGAAGACCATAAAGCAAGAGGAGGGGTGTTGTGGTAACAATAGGCTACGCTCCGAAGTATCATTGAGCCTGCTCTAAAAGGAGTGAGAGACTTCACATTTGAGGTATTAGTTTGGGGGCCAACAATTCGAGTCAATGTCAATGACGAAGTCCAGTCCCCAGAGAATAGTAATCTATGATAAAGGATTACATGTGAGTTTATTGAGGATTTCACCACTCATTTAGTGACTAATAGAGCCTTGTTTCCTTTTAATGAAGTTTCATTTTGCTTGTATTAATGTTAAGAGCAAGCAAAAATTGTTTAAGCATAAAATCTCACTTATAAACTCGGCATAAACGCATACCATAAAGATAGAATATGATATTGACCCAAATATGAGATGTTTGACAACATGGTAAAAGGATTTAAGAAAATGAATAATCAAGTGTTGTTTTCATTGAAAGAATGGAATAATTATGAGAAACTACGACATTGAAGAAGAAGACATCGATGATGTTGGTTTGTATGAAGTAAAACATTGACATATATTACAATGTCAACTTCCCTATGTTGTTATGTTGAGATTTAGAAATTGGTGCAAGGCAACTGACTTTCCTGATTTATAAAATGTATGTTATGTTAGTGTGTTGAAAATGCAACAAGAAAATCCTAATTTAATTTTGTCCTTAAATTAAATTAGGAATAAAATTGTAATTCCACATCACAAGACAACTTGTATGAGTTAACTAAGTTAAATTGACTTAGTTGGGTCAGTTAATTCGAGTTGAGGGTCGAATTAGAGTCATGTAAAGTGTCTCCTACATTATAGGAGCCCTGGTGGAGTTTATTTTGAGTTGTAATTAATTAATTCAGTTTAATTGAGTTAAAGTTAGTTAAACTAGTTCCAACCAATGGAGGAACTAGTAGGAGGTCAAACAGTGGGGTGTTGCTTCATGTGTTCAACCAATTAACTGATTATTCACTCATAAATAACTCATAGATGTAAGATATGAGAGTTACCCAATTGAGATTGGAGTTCAGGGACAATGTGTTATCAGTTGTATAATTATCTAAATTGTATAGGTGGTGCATGCAATAAGAGGAAGGCATATGAGGATTACGCAATTCATATTGAGGAATTTCCCTAATTAATAAGGGGGCTAATTCCCAAGGGAACATCGCAAGGAAATAGGGACTTGGGCAAGCCAAACTTTGGTTAAGTGTCGGCCTGGGCTTGTCTAAGAAGCAGTGAGACAGATAGAGATAGTGCAGAGGTTGCTCGGGCTTGAGTAAAGCATTGTAATATTCTCATATTTTCTGACTAATGCAATATACAGATAGGAGGGTTTTTTAGCTATGGATTTCCCCAAGAAATAACTATGTAATGTGTTGCTTGAATTCTTTCTCTTGTATGCTTCATGATTTCACGATTGTTTAATTGTTTCCGAAGACGAGTAGAGTAGATTCAAGTCTATTGTTTTAGTAAATTATAATTAACAATTTGAATATACAAGGAATTTCTACATTGAATCAGAGTTGAAATCACTTTAGAAGAGGAGAATACGAGTTTGTATTTTGCAGGTGAAATCAATTTGCAGTATCATTCTTCAGAGCCAGCAGGATGTCGTTCTACGGATCGAGACTCAAATATTCCCTTGAGGGTAGTTTGAACTATATTGCTTGGAAGTACAGGATGGAGGCAATGTTGGAAGACAATGCGCTAAAGGAATTCATAGACACAGATATTCCTAAGCCTCTAGCAACTAATGCTTAAGATCTGGCATAGTGGAGGAAATGTGCTGCAAAGGCGAGAAGGATCATGCTAGGAGTTCAAGATCATATTGTATCGAACTGCCATGGGAAGAAGACTTCATTTGCAATGTGGAATGCCTTGACAAACCTGTTTTAGAACAATGGTGACCACAATGAGCTGGTACTGAAGGACAAGCTCAAGAAAATCAAGATAGAGAAGGGCGACACAATCCAAAAGTACTTGACCAAGCCCACCCAATGTCGAGATGAACTTGGAAGTGTTGTTGTTACAGTCGTTGAAGATGATCTGGTCGGCCTAGCATTTCTAGGCCTTCCTAAGAATTGGCACAACTACTAGGATTTGGTAAATGGGAGGAAGAAGCTACCAAAGTGGGAGCATTTATGGTCTGACTTGGTGCAAGAAGAAATTCAGTCGAACACCAGGGATGGTTCCTCATCCAAGCATGATGACGAGGAGAATTGTGCCTTGGATGGAAAGGAAAAGAAAGGGAAAGGGAAGTCATCCCATTCCAAAATAGATTCTAGTAAGGCAGGAAAGAAGAAGGACTTGTTGAAGGTCAAATGTTTTCATTGTCACGAGCCATGATACTATGCCACGAATGTCCGCACAAGAAAGCCGACAAGAAGTCCTCATGATAAGCGGTAGGTGAAGCTCTTGCTTCACAATTTGAGTTGGATTTCACACTCATTGCTTGCATGGTGACATCAGTTATGGGTATTGTGTGGTATCTAGATAATGGAGCCTCATTCCATATGACTGATAAGAAATAATTTTTGAGTTATTTGGAGAAGAAGGATCTCCAGATGCACATTGAAATGGGAGATGACGAAAGGTATAGTGTGGCCGACATTGGTATTGTTACTTTTCAAAGTGAGTGGTTCTCTTCTCACATTAAAAGATGTCATGTATGTTCCGCGTCTGAAGAAGAATTTGGTTTCAGTTGCTATGTGAAAGGCTTTCCTTCATCACATAGCCTCAGGACAAGTGAAGCAAATCCGGGTTCGGGTGAAGAACCTCTACAAATTATATGTAGAAGATTATGTTGATTTGAGCACAAAAACAGAGAAGGTATAGAGCCAAGACATTGGTGAGTTGTGGCATAGAAGATTGGGCCACTTGCACCATAGAGCTTTGAAGATCATGCAACATATTTCTATAGGACTTCCCAAGGGTGCACTATAGTAGAGAGATACATGTAAATTGTGTACATTGGGGAAGTACACCAAAGCCACCTTTCATGATAAGGACAATCAAGTCCAAGCGATCCTTGAAAGAGTTCACTGAGAAGTGTGTGGACCATTCTCAACAACCTCCATAGCCAAGCACAAGTATTATGTAATATTTGTAGATGATTTCTCATGTAAGTTTTGGATTTTCTTCATGCAGAAGAAAGATAAGACATTTTATAAATTTTGTGAATCTAAAGCATATGTTGAGAAAGACACTGGTAGGAAAGTGAAGGCTCTTAGGAGCGATAACGATGGAGAATATGTGTTGAATGAATTCAAGAACTTTTGTGCATTAGAAGGCATTCGATGGGAGTTAATAGCACCTCATAACTCACAATAGAATGGGATGGCTGAAAGGAAGAACACAAGTATTGTGGGAGTTGCATGAGCAATGTTACATGATCAGGGCCTACCATTGCACTTATGGGTTGAAGCATGCAACACAACTGTATATGTGTAGAATAGGAGTCCTCATCGGATTCTTAGGATGAGTACATCGGAAGAATTTTTTTTAGGTAAGAAACCAAATGTGGCACACTTTAGGATCTTTGGTTCATTAGTTTATTTTCATGTTACAAAAGATGAAAGAAAAAAGCTAGAACCAACAATGAGTTGGGAATATTTGTGGGGTACACTGATACACCTCACAACTATTGGGTGTACTTTCCATTTCACGGGATGACAATGGTTCATAGGGATGTGAAGTTTAATGAAGAGAAGGCCATGACATGTTCCCTTGAGAGGGAGATTCAGTTACATGCAGATGAGGAGATTTAGCTCCAAAGGAAGAACCTTGGGATGATGTGGAGCAACCACACGTAGAGGAGTAGAGAGTGGAAGCACCCACTCATGCAGAAACTTCCGAAGAGGGTAGGAGGTCCACCAGAGAGGCTGACAAATTGATGCATTATGCTAGAGAGAATGTGGGAGCACCCACATCACAGTGTAGGTAGAGGAGGTCACCAGATTGGTACACTGGCTACATGGCTATGATGAGCGATAGTGTAGAGATTGATTCATCCTCATTCTAGGAAGTAGTGCAACAACCCATATGGGTTAATGCCATGGTAGAGGAGTATGACTCCATTATCAAACACAATGTTTGGGAAGTGGTCTAAAGACCAGTAGACAAGTCAGTGGTGAGTTCCAAATGGGTTTACAAGGTAAATCAAGCAGCGTATGGGAGTGTCAAGAAACAAAAGGCCAAATTTGTGGCCAGAAGGTTCTCTTAGGTGGAGGGAATTGATTACGAGGATACCTTTGCTCTAGTAGCAAGGTACTCTTCAATCAGTTCTATTCTAGCACTTTCAACGCATATGAGATGGAAGATACATGAGATGGAAAAGGTGTACATTGAGTGGTTAGAAGGATTTGAGACCTTCAACAGAGAGTCACATGTGTGCAGATTCAAGTGAGCATTGTATGGATTGAAAGAAGCACCTCGTGTTTGGTACACTAGGGTTGAAAGTTATTTCACCAGGTTGGGATTCAATAAAAGTGAAGCAGATGCAAACATTTACCATATTGTGGTTGAAGGTAAATCGTTGATTATATTATTTTATGTCTATGATTTAATTCTAATAGGTGATGAGAAGCTGGTAAAATATTGCAAAGAGGATCTTGCAGGAGAATTCAAGATGGAGAACCTTGGGCTCATGCATTATTTCCTTGGTATCGGAGTATGGAAAGGAGATGAGGAATTACTTGTCTCTCAAGGAAATTTGACATGGAGAGCAACAAACCCATGGAGACTCCTCTAGCAGGGTATTGGAGGAAGGAAGATGCTACCTCAAGAGAAGTAGTGGAGGCCACTATTTACAGGCATCTTCTAGGCTCACTTATGCATTTGGTGAACACACAATTGAACATATGTTTTGCAGATAACCAACTTAGTCAAGCAATGGTTAAGCCAACCAAACTATATTGGAAGGCAACTAAACATATGTTGAGATACCTCAGAGGCACCACTCAGTTTGTTCTTTGGTACAAACAGACAGAGGGAGTGAAGCTTCAAGGCTTCACCGATGCAAATTGGGCAGGGAGTCCATCCAAAAGGAAGAGCACATCAGGGGGAATATTCAATATCAGGTCAACAACAATTTCTTGGTACAACAAGAAGCAGAGATCAGTTGAACTTAGTTCGGTAGAAGCATAGTACATGGTTGTTAATCAAGCAAATTATGAGGTTATCTGGATGAGGAAGATCCTTGTTGGGTTATTTGGTCAACAGATGGATCCTATAGTGATTTACTGTGACAATCGGAGTTGTGTCAAACTCTCTAAGAATCCAGTTTTTCATGATCATTCCAAGCATATCGACATTGAGTATGACCATCTACGAGATTGTGTGCAGAGGAGAATCATGTTGCTGGAGTACATTCCTACAAAGGAAAAAGATGTATACATATTGAATAAGGCATCGTCAAGAGCCAAATTTGAGTTTCAAAGAGGTAGGACTGGGGTATCTGATAATCCCTTTCTTGTTGAGAAGGAGTGTTGAAAATGCAACAAGAAAATCCTTATTTAATTTTTTCCTTGAATTAAATTAGAAATAAAATTGTAATTCCACATCATAAGACAACTTGTATGAGTTAACTAAGTGAAATTGACTTAGCTGGCTCAGTTAATTCGAGTGGAGGGTTGAACTAGAGTAATGTAGAGTGTCTCCTAAATTATAGGAGCCTTGGTTGAGTTTATTTTGAGTTGTAATTAATTAATTTAGTTTAACTGAGTTAAAGTTAGTTAAACTAGTTCCAACTAATGTAGGAACTAGTAGGAGGTCAGACAATGGGGTGTTGCTCCATGTGTTCAACTAATTAATTGATGATTAAGTCATAAATAACTCATGCATGTCATATCTGAGAGTTACCCAGTGGATATTGGATTTTAGGGACAATGTAATATCATTTGTATAATCATCTGAATTGTACCGGTGGTGCATGTAGTCAAAGGAAGGCCTATGAGGATTTCACAATTCATATTCAAGAATTTCCCTAATTAATAGGGGGCTAATTCCCAAGGAAATAGCGAAAGGAAATAGGGACTTGGGCAAGCCAAAATTGGGTTAAGTATTGGCCTAGGCTTGTCTAGGAAGTTGTGAGAGAGATAGAGATAGTGCAAAGGTTGTTCTGGCTTGAACAAAGCATTGTAATCTTCTCATATTTTTTTACTAATACAATATACAGATAACAAGGGTTTTTAGTTGTGGTTTTCCCAAGGAAATCATTGTGTAATGCGTTGATTGAATTATTTCTCTTGTATGCTTCTTGATTTCGCGATAATTTAATTTTTTTCACTTATGATTAGAGTAGATTCAATTCTATTGTTTTAGTAAATTACAAGGAATTTCTACATGGTATCAAAGTTGAAATCACTCTAGAATAGGAGAATATGAGTTTGTCTTTTGTAGGTGAAATAAAATTTGCAGTATCATTCTTTAGAGCCAGTAGGATGTTGTTCTATGGATTGAGAATCGAATATGCCCTTAAGGGTAGTTCAAACTATATTTCTTGGAAGGACATGATGGAGGTAGTGTTGGAAGACAACAAGCTGAAGGAATTCATAGACAAAGATATTCCTAAGTCTCCAACAACTAATGCTCAAGATCTGGCAAAGTGGAGAAAATGTGTTGAAAAGGCGAGAAGGATCATACTAGAAGGAGTTCGGGATCATATTGTCTCGAACCTCCATGGGAAGGAGACTCCATATGCAATGTGGAAGGCCTTGATAGACTTGTCTCAGAACAACAATGACCACAGGAAGATGACACTTAAGGACAAGCTCAAGAAAATCAAGATGGAGAAGGGCGACACAATACCAAATTACTTGACCAAATTCACCTAATGCTGGGATGAGTTTGGATGTGTTGGTGTTACAATTGCTGAAGATGATCTGGTCCACCTAACACTTCTAGTCCTTCCCAAGAGCTGGCACAACTACCAGGATTTGGTCAATGGGAGGGAGAAGCTACTAGAGTGGGATTTTTTGTGGTCCAACTTGGTGCAATAAGAGATTCAACGAAACACTAGAGATGGATCTTCATCCAAACATTATGATGAGGAGAAATGTGCCTTGGTTAGAAAGGAAAAGAAAGGGAAAGGGAGACCATCCCATTCCAAATCAGATTCTAGTCACACAAGCAAGAAGGAGGACTTGTAGAAGATTAAATGTCTTCACTGTCATAAGATGGGACACTATGACACAAAGTGTCCATATAAGATGTCCTCAGGAGAAGCAATAGATGAAGCTCTTGCTTCACAATTCGAGCTGGATTTCACCCTCATTGCTGGCATGGTGACAGAAGGATGAAAGTACGACATCACTGTTTTCAGCCGCACCCACTTGGAATTCATTCTAGGATGCCATCAAGGAATAGTACTACCCTGTCAAGATCTATGAGGACAAATACATAAAGTGGACCACGCTGCGGCAGGGAAGGGACCAAGATGTGCCAAAGTTCACAAATATTTTTCATACCCTTTGCACAAAGTTGGGTATCAAGGATTCTAAGCTGCATTTGCTACTCAAATACTGTGGCTGCCTACACAGGTACATACAGGATGAGATGGAGTTCCTGAACATCTCCTCGCTCGGCACGACGTACCGATACACTGTCAAGATCGAGCAAAAGTTTAAACAGAAGAAGCGAGACTTTAGATCTATGAATCCGAAGCAAGGGAAAGGCTTCCCCAAACCGTAGAACCAAGGACAAAGCCAAGACGGGGCAACCCAAGACAACATGTTAAAGCCACTAGAAAAGAACAACACCACGAAGTTAAATAAGGACACAGGAAAGTGGGGTGAGTTCCATAAGAACCCCACTCACAACACAAGTGAGTTTTGGACAAAGCAGTCATTGGTGGCCGATTTGAAGGCTTCAGAATCAGATGCATGTTCTGACCCTTAGTCAGAACCTGACAAGGGTAATGGCAAAGGGAAGCAGATCATTAACGCGGAGCGCAGCGCCATTGTTGCCACTGCCAAGATCCAGAAGAATGAGGCTGAAGATCTAGAGGAGGGGAGGTGTCTTTTCCACTCAAATATGTGGGTGAAGGGTTCACCGCTATAATTCATTGTTTACAATGGGAGCCAAAAGAACCTCATTTTAGCAGAGGTCATGAAGCGGTTGGGACTACCAACCATACCACACCAACATCCATACAACATCGGGTGGCTTCACCAAGGACGAGATCTTTGAGTCCGCCAGCAATGTCGCCTTCCCTATAACATCAAGCCCTTCATATATGAGTTATTGTGTGAAGTTGCACCGCTTGATGTTTGTGATGTATTATTAGGCCAACCATACTTGTAGATGCAACATGTTGTGTATGAGTCAAGGCTGTGCTTTGTTATTATTTGTTTGGGTAATTCATTATACAAGATACCAAATGTAGCCCCACCCACTGCCACCTCTTTGATCTCTACTAAGAAATGCAACAAGATCATATCCCATACTAGGAAATTCATTTTCTGTCCAGTTCACTCCCAAAGTAAGGGTAAGATCTTCACCACATCCATGACCCCTACAAAGGGTTCCTCCACGCAACAGTAGCCGCAGATGGATACGGTCATGAAAGAACACATGAACATCTTATCCTCACCCACAGAGGTACCATTGCATTGTCAAGTCAAGCATTCATTCGATCTGACTCCCAGAGCACGTCTACCCAACGGGCCGATATATCACTGCTCCATTCCGAAAAATGACAAGTACAAACAGCAACATGATCAACATCGAGTGTCACACAAGTTTCAAGTGGGCGACAAAGTCTAGTTGCATCTACAGAAAGAACACCTTACAAGAGCCCATCAGAAACTCAGACCAATTTGATATGGTCCTTACACCATTACGAAGGTTGTGGTAAACAATTGTTTGGAGCACAGCATTCCCGCATTCCTTCGCTTGCATCGAGTGTTCAAGCTAGACCGACCTCGACCATGCTTCCCACAATTACTGGACACACCAGAGATTGCAAACCAACTCACCAGGGACCAAGTTCAGCGGAAGTTTCCTCATCTCATGAAGGCACTCAACGCAATGGGGACCATTGCTTCCTAAGGGGGGAGGAATGATCCAGGTGGACCTTGGTGGCCACACTCTTATCGTACTTGGATGCCCACAACTATCTCTTTCAATTTTTCAGTTTCCTTATTTGTAGCACAATTTACTATTTTTAGCAGTTTTTCGGGTCCTAAACTTTTGGAGCTGTTTTGAGGCCCTAAACAACATTTCTTTGGGGAAAATGGGAAACCATGGGTTCATTGACCGATGTTCCTCACTCAGCAGTTGTATTCCTCAGATATATCTTTCTAAGGAGGTATTGTGCGCATGAAACGAAGATCATATGCCAAAGTTACGACCCCGGGAAGTTGATGTACCAATTTACCCAAATGAGGCCCACAATTTGGCACTTCATCTCTTAGGGTTAGGTTTTTGGATACTTAGGGTTTTCCATTATTTCTCAACAATAAATATGCCTTCGAGCCCCATTGTAACATAGTTCAGAGGCATGTAGCTGCCACATCTCTTCTCAAAGGTAAGCTACCATCGCCCTTGCTGGTTTATTTCCATTTCTATTTGTAAGCATATTTCAGTATTTTACATTAATGAAATGAAACATTATTTCTGCTACATATTTGTATTTATGGTTATATCTGTAATTTGTTGCGTTCCTATTTAAATCTAGATTAGTGGTATCAAAGCGGTCTTCTTTTTCTCTCTTTTTCTTTACATGTCCCCAACGAGGTCGGGATACAAGGAGTTAGGGCTTGAACTGGTTGAACCTTTGCAAGACTAGCCTCAGAAATCCCGATGGCCTCTCATGGTGGATGAAAAGAAAGACGAGTGGGAAAGAGATCCTATCAAAATCTTGCTCGAAGAAGCCCTCAAGTGATAAAGGAACGTGATGATGGATAGCTTCGCCCAGATCCTTCAGCGGCTACCCAGGGGAGACACATCTTCTTCCAACAGTTACTCTGGAAATGCCACACCCTTTAAGGTACAGGTAAATTTTGAAATTCCCATATTTGAGGGTCAGATAGACGCAGATGTCGTAGATAAATGGTTAAATCTACTAGAAGGGTATTTTTCTATTCATGATTTTTCTAACCAACAAAAGATCACTTTTGCACTTCTTGAAGCAGCCCCCCACGTCAAGCACTGGTGGGAAACCTACTGCGAGCATCAGGATGAAAGTATGGCCTCACTGTTTTCAGTTGCACCTACTTGGAATTCGTTCCAGGCTGTCATTAAGGAGAAGTACTACCCTGCCAAGAGCTATGAGGAAAAATACATAAAGTTGACCACGTTGTAGCAGGGAAGGGACCAAGATGTTTCGGAGTTCACGAATATTTTTCATACCCTTCGCACAAAATTGGGTATCAAGGATTCTGAGTTGCATTTGGCACTCAAATACTGCGACTACCTACATAGGTACATCCAGGATGAGATGGAGTTCTTTAACATCTCCTCGCTCAGCACGACGTACCGATACGCTGTCAAGATCGAGAAAAAGTTTAAACAAAAGAAGAGAGACTTTGGATCTGTGAATCTGAATGAAGGGAAAGACTTCCCCAAACTATAGAACTAAGGACAAAGCCAAGACGGGGCAACCCAAGACAACCTGTCAAAGCCACAAGGAAATAACAAAACCACGAAGTCAAAGAAGGACACAGGAAACTAATGTGAGTTCCATAAGATCCCCACTCACAACACAAGTGAGTGGTGGACCAAGAAGTCACTGGTGGCCGAGTTGAAGGCTTCAAAATCATATGCATGTTCCGACCCTGAGTCAAAACCTGACAAGGGGAATGGAAAAGGGCAACAGATCATTGACATGGAGCCCAGCGCCACTGTTGCCATCGCCAAGATCCAGGAGAATAAACCCGAATATCCAGAGGAGGGGGAGCGTCTTTTCCACTCACAGATGCAGGTGAAGGGTTCATCACTGCAATTCATTGTTGACAGTAGGAGCCAAAAGAACCTCATTTCAACAGAGATCATGAAGCGACTAGGATTACCGACCATGCCACACCCACAACCGTACAACATTGGGTGGCTTCACCAAGGACGAGATCTCCAAGTCCACCAGCAATGTCACCTTCCCTATAGCATCAATCCCTTCACAGATGAGGTATTGGGTGATGTTGCACCACTTGATGTTTGTGATGTATTATTAGGTCAACCATACTTGTGGAAGTGACATGTTGTTTATGAGTCAAGGCTGTGCTTTGTTATTATTTCTTTGGGTAATTCATTTTACAAGATACCGGAGGTAGCCCCACCTACCGCCACCTCTTTGATAACTGCTAAGAAGTGCAGCAAGATCATCTCCTAAACTAGGAAATTCAGTTTTTGTTTGGCTCGCTCCCAAAGTAAGGGGAAGATCGTCGCCACATCCATGACCCCTGCGAAGGGCTCCTCCATGTAGTAGCAATCGCAAATGGATGTGGTCATGAAAGAACATAGGAACATCTTCTCCTCACCCATAGGGGTACCGTTGCACTGTCAGGTCAAGCATTCATTCGATCTGACTCCCAGAGCACCTCTACCCAATGGGTCGATATATCACTACTCCATTCTAAAAAATGACAAGTACAAGCAGCGACATGATCAACATTAGGTGTCACACAAGTTTCAAGTGGGTGACAAATTCTAGTTGCATCTGCAGAAAGAACACCTTACAAGAGCCCATCAAAAACTCAAACCACTCTGATATGGTCCTTACCCATTACTAAGGTTGTGGGAAACAATGCTTTGGAGCGCAGCATTCCCCCATTCCTTTGCTTGCACCGAGTGTTCAATGTGGACCACCCTTGACCATGCTTCCCACCATTACTTGACACATCAGAGATTGTAGAACAGCTCACCAGGGACCAAGTTCAGTGGAAGTTTCCTCATCTCATGGAGGAACTCAATGCAATGGGGACCATTGCTTCCTAAGGGGGGAGGAATGATCCAAGTGGATGTTGGTGGCCACACTCTTATCCTACTTGGATGCCCACAACTATCTCTTTTAGTTTTTCAGTTTCCTTATTTGTAGCACAATTTACTATTTTTAGCAGTTTTTTCGGGTCTTGAACTTCCAGAGCCATTTTGAGGCCCTAAACAACGTTTTTTTTGGGAAAATTGGGAGAAACCTATGATTAATGATTGATGTTGCTAACTCAAAAGTTGTAGTCCTTGGAAAGATCTTTCTAACAAGGTATTGTGCTCGTCAAATGGAGATCGTATGCCAAAGTTACGACCCCGGGAAGTTAATGTACCAATTTACCCAAGCAGGGCCCACAGTTTGGCACTTCATCCCCTAGGGTTAGGTTTTTGGATGTTTGGGGTTTTCCATTGTTTCTCAACAATAAATAGGCCTTCGAGCCTCATTATAACATAGTTCAGAGGCATGTAGCCACCACATCTCCTCTCAGAGATAAGCTACCATCGCCTTAGCTAGTTTATTTCCATTTTTGTTTGTAAGCATATTTCAGTATTTTACATTAATGAGATGAAGCATTATTTTTGCTGCATCTCTGTATTTATGGTTATATGTATAATTTTTTGCGCTCATGTATATCATTGCATTAATATAAATGGAGTGAGTTACAACCAAAAATAGGTGTCAATCTTGTAGAAGAGCTCCTCCAAGTTGACTTGTCCTTTCCTTGTTACAAAATGCACCTCTAATCACCCTAATGCATGGAAATATATCTCTCACAACAACAACATAAGGGTAGACTCACTCTCCAAAAGCTAAGCCCTTGCCTATGGATGGAAGTAAACATATAAGTGAAAAAGGTAGTTCATGAATTCTTATCCTTTTACCAATCTAGGCCTGAGATCCACTCTTGATGGGAGGATGAGCTCAAGGGATAAGGGATAAAAAATCCAAGGTAGGATAGGATAGGATTCGAGAATTTATCTAAGGTAAATGGTTACAACATATCCTGGAAGCTTCTGGAAGAGGAATCTTCGAGATTCTTTCTTATTTTCCCAAATTTCTAGAATAAGTGCACTCCTAACACTTAGCAACTTGTTGGTGATCAACACAGGTGCAGAGTAGGGAAACTTGGTAGTCAATGTTATCCAGTAAGAGACCAGAGTGTGTTGGCCCTTAAAATGACTGAAAGAAGGTGTTTTCAGGAAGAAACTCAAGTTTTAGAATGAGTCATTCTTAGGGATTCGTGCAAGGATGATGAAAGGGGTCAAATGATGTTGATTGATCTAGTTGAAGGCCTATTAACCATATGTGACAAAATGGCCTATAAAAAATACCCCCCTAAAGTGCAAAGTCAGAAATGATAGCTAATGACTGAAGTGCTTTACCTTGTGACAAGTCGGGATCAAGAACAACTGGTGAGATCTTCATCTATTACAATACATTTACATCATGACATCTTTGTTTAGGAAGGCATACCCATACTCAACACATAAACTAACATTACATGTACAATGATTAAAAGACACATCCACAGATGATTGATGGTGGACCCATGATTGGATGAATGTTTGTATGATCTTAGCTATCATACATTGTAATCTTGTATTACTCCTACAATTGTAGCCCAGATCGATGAAACTAGATCTGGGGTCTTCTATATCGTTCACACAACCAATCAGTGTATGATTCTAACCATGTGAATCAATGAGATTAAGTCAAACATGGTAGACACCATCTGATTACCGGCCAATGATGTAAGTCATTAATAGACGCGAGAAAAACCACTAATGAAGTTAATGGCTCTTAAAGTACTGTAGTGCAATCTATATGGTGTGAATAAATGAGTTGATGTCAAACATCACACAGAATCTTTCAGTCAAATGCTAATGATATAAACCTATCGTCAAGAGCGAGGAAACTTGCCACTGATGTATGCAAGCACCAAGGTACTGAAGGAGTGTTTCAAAGTCAACTTTTTGGATAATGAGTTGATGTTGATAGGAAGCGACACGTCACAGGAGTTCCTTGATGTATCCCCCATTGATGACACAAAACAGGTATCATGATTTGAGATAGAATGATCAGAATGATGTTGATATGGAACTAGATTAGGAAAGCCAAACATGAATGAAGGCTTAAGAGTATTGTAGCAAATATTAACTGAAGGACTTCTTTTGAACACAACGACGACATTTAATGGAGTTGGAAGCATTGACCCAAAACCAAAAGTGGAGGCTTTGAAACAGTATGATAAACCAAAAGACAACCATATTTCCCAACCCAACAGCCACAGAGATGAAGTGAAAGAGTGTCATGTTCAAAAGTGACTCACTACCATTAAAAAATGGAGTACCCTCTTTTCCCAATTTCCCCAACCATATTGGTTAGTACCTCTTTATTTTTTAACAAGCTTGAGGAGGATAACATATTCTTGATCTGTAAGTTCATCCTTCAGATGAATCCCTCTGAGAATATTTAACGAACCCAAAGAAGGAGTGGTTTGATCCCAACATGAATGAAAAGTCCAGCATTTTTTGATGTTTTAACAAGTCCAACGAAGGTATAACTCGACATCTTTTTCATGTTTAGAGAGTTTGAAAAATAGGCGGAAAAGAAAGCTCTAGATTTTCCTTTTCATAAATAGTCCCTTAGGTCCACAAAGGCAAAAAACAATACCCAAGAGAACCTCTTAGCCATGTTCAACTAAGGTATTCCTTTTTTGTAGTTAGTCTATCTCAGTCTGAAAAAGGGTTAAAATTATACTGAGTAGACGTCTTTTCATTTACTTTAACAAGTTTGAAAAGACAATTACTCGACAATCTTTTCATATTTTGGGAGTCTAAAAAGAGTTGAAAGAGGACTCCAAGGGGTTCCTTTTTCATAAGTTTATGGAGCTCGAAAAAGTGATAAAAGTGTGCTCCTTTGTCAAAACAATATTTACAAACTACGACAAAATATGTCAAACAACTGTCGACCTACTCATAACATCACAAAAAGGATTAAAAATAGTTGTTTCATGGTAAAAGTGGGTTGTAACTAGGTCAAAACATTAAATGTGAATAAAATAATGGAAGAAAGAACGATAAATATTCAAAATGACTATTCATATTTACCATTTCACATTTACCTTCAACAGTGAGAGTACTTAGTATTTTTTTCCCTCGATCTTCTACAGCTAATTGCGCTCAATTCGGTGGATTGTTTCAAGCATTGTCACTTCCAGGTAAGAGCTAAGACCTTTCTCTTTCAATTCATGGTCCCATTTTGTGTTTTCATGCAGGTTTTGGGCATTTTTTAGGACCCTAGGATTTTAAAACCTCACTCTAGGACCAACGCAGGCCCAGATGGTCGAAAGGTATAAGTGAGGATATATTACAGGGGAAGGGTACAATGCACTGTCTTTCCTCTTGGGGATGTGTTGGGCTCAAATCCAAAATATGTTTACCAGTTTCCCTTCAAAAATTTTGAGTTTTATTACATGGAAAGGATCTTATTGAGTCTCTTCTTGATGTTTCATGTCTTCATTAGCACAAAATGGATTTTTTTTTGGAGAGAAAGGGAACATGAAGAACAGGATTTAAATGCAGCTAATGACACTGTTACCATCCAAGTACTAAAAAACTATGGATTATTAAAATTCTTCTGACACTTGGTATGAGGCAACAAGTGGAATTACTAGCATATCTTGTTCATTTATGGGATGTGAAAGCATATGCATTTAGATTTGGGGAACATCTACTCAAGATAACAATAGAGGACATATATTTTCTGATAGGTTTATCCAAAAGAGGTTCGCCCATCTCTATCCTGGGTGGGATAAGGGCTGGAAAAATAGTGAAATATTACATTACCAGTTACTGTAGATCTTGATCCAAGCCAACTAGAGATGGAATATCAGCACTTAAGAATGATCTTATTTATCATTTCTAGATTGGCGGGTAGCTCAACACTTCATGTAGCTTGTAGATCATACATGCAGTACAATGTGGAGTGTTTGGATACAACAGTCTTCAACAAGAGTGAGGGAGCATCGGTCAATATGAAAGAATAGTTGTTTAAGGAAAGAGAGATAAAGTTTAAAAAATTTGGATACAGTTACATTTTTGTCTCTTTTTCCCTAGAATGGGTTCCATTACTACAGCCTCAACATATTACACTCGAACCCATTGATCTGAGGATTCAACAGATGAGGAGGTGGATAGATCATATGTCCTGACATGTAGGTTCATTAACGGTCAGTTGCTCACAAGCCTTATATGGATGGTTATGTAGACAATTCATTGTGATCAATGATTATCCATACATAGGTATGGATTTCTGTGATGACCTTGAGCTGGTGCTTCCCGAGGGTGAACGATGGGGTGTTATAGGAAAGATATTTCGACCATTTGAAATTTTGAAAGTTTTACATTTTTTTTGTGTTTTTGATGTTTCCGAGACTTAAAATATTGATTTGTGCATGCAGATATTTTTCCTATTCAACCGATAGGTGATTCATATCTCCATCGTGCAGGAGAACAACCTCAGGCAGCAGTAGAACCAGTATAGGTTGTTGCAGTAGGACAAGATGCACTACGGGATCTTAATGTAGTTGAGATCCTAATAGAGGTGGACCGCCACATGGAGGGGTTGACACATGGGATAGATGAGACCGTGATCGACCAAATTTCGACAGCAACACACTATCAGAGTACCTAGCCATATTGGTTGGCTACTGCGCAAGATAGCTCGTGCAATGGCTTATTATTAGGAGCACTTTGATTAGTCTACTTAGATATTTTCATATAGTTTTTTATATGGTCATGTGGCCATATGTGTCTTGGCCACAATTTTGTAAAAACCAAACTTTATCTATCTATATATATATAATATATATATATATATTTGTGTGTTCCTATTATGATTTCAATAGATGGGATGTGTATTAAAACTTATTTACATTCATTGCAAATGTCTATCTAAAACATGATTAGCAAGTGCATCTTTCAATGTGTTTAGATTCCTAGAAATGTGTTCATATTGTATGAAATCAAAATGTCTTTATAGAAGGCAAACCCTTAAAAACATACATAAGATGGTAGGACTTCTTACCGAATAAACATTTGCAAGTTGCAATACCATGAGTTGTGAGTCAATTATGATGACTAAACAATGAATACCATGTGAAATAGCATTAGACAATAGCTCTACCATTGTGCTATACTCAATGATGTTGTTAGTAGAGCGACCAATACAAATCCCTTGTAGACTCACTAACTCGCCATTTGGAGAAAAGATAGCCCATGCTGCAGAGGATAGGTTCCAAGTACTATGACTAGCACCATCAACATAACCAAAATACGATTCAAGGGATGCCAACATATGAAAACCAAATGTAAAATGGATCAAAAGAAACCTTAGGAAACTCTAAAGAGACACACCACAAACACACTCAACACACCTATACATAGTATGTACACAATGTTACTATGCATGAGATTAAGCATAGTATTTCTATAGCTACATCCCATTCCTAGGTTGCGTTAGTGGAATTCCATTAAAATAAACTAACTCATAGGTCCCTTTTGCAAGAGCACACTTGACCATATATGGACCTGACCACATAGGCTGGAACTTTCCTGATCCTAACTTATCCAATTGTTGGTCATATAAAACAATAAGGTCTCCTTCCGAGAAGACATGAGGCTTGATACTTTTGACGTATTGTGCCTTGATACATCTTTTATGAGCTTCATTATCTATAGTGGCATCATGCCTTGTCTCATCTATTCGAGTCACATGTAAAATATGTTCCTCTTCTACAAAAGTGGTAGCAAGAAGTTCGACAACTAGTGTCAGTGATGGAATCTCACATTCGATTGGAAGGATTGCTTCCAGACCATAAACCAACTGAAAGGGTGTAAATCTGGTGGCAGTTTTTATTGAGGTTTGCTATGTCCATAGGGCAGCATAAAGAAGCAAATTCCATTCTAATTTATGGACCCCTACCATACGTTGAAGCATAGTTTTGAGAACTTTATTGATAGCCTCAACCTATCCATTAGCCTAAGGATAGTAGGGAGGTGAAATTTCAAGAGAAAGTCCCAACTTAGCAGTTAGTTTCGTCATCATATGATTCTGGAAACGATTTCCACGATCCATACTAACTATGGCTTGCGGAACACCAAAACATGTGATAACATGATTGAAAAGAAATATACAGTTGTTTTGCCAGTGTTATTAAATGTAGGTATCGCCTCGAGATAGCGAGAATACAGTCTCAAAAAATGGTAGGCCAAAAGTAACAAGCAAGTAGGATCTTCTGTGCGATAGCGTAACTCGATAAATGACCACCAAATGCTCCTATGTGGCATTCATTAAGGAATTTCTCGGCCTCCTCATGCGTGAGGCACCTTCATAAAATTGCATCGACACCACGTCAATAAAGGGTGTCACCAATAATGATGTAATTCTTGGCTTAGTATCAAATACGTTGTTGCTCGAAGCAAGAGATATCAGACTGGAAAGGATGGGTCTACAGATATACCAGAATGTGTCCATAACATGGGTTAGATGACAAATCAAAAACAACAACTTGTGAGGGATAGAATTGTCAGATGTCAATTCAGAATCAAGGGATGGAAGGTCGCACATAAGCTCAGGGAAAACCAACGATTTCTTTGAATTCGATTTGATGAATTCTAGGTCAAACTCTTACATGATGAAGATCCATTTAGAGTAATTCCCCCACAACAATTGACGTGAAAAAATGTATGTCATATGGTTTCAATCTAAAACAACTGTAGTTTTCTGGAGCAAGATGTAATGGCAAAGCCTTTGAATGGCTTGAAAGACTGCCAAAAACAACTTTTCTACGTGGGTATACCTGATTTCGGTATCATTGAGATTATAAATCAAATAATATATTGGATGTTATATCCCTACATCATCTTCCTATACCAATACCATTTCTATAGTAGAAATGGAAGTAATGAGATACAAGAAATAGTCATGTTGGTAATCGAGAGGATATAAGAGAGATGTCTAAACTAGTACATCTTTTAGGGCATCAAACTCTTTCTGAGCAGCATTGTCCCAATGTAAGGGAAACCCTTTCTTAGGCAGAAGAGTGAATCCTTTGGTCAACTCAATGTAATTAGGGATGAACCTTTGTAGGAAGATAGATTTCCCTTGAATTCATTGAAGTTGAATGAGTGAAGAAGGTGCAAGCAGGTTGATGATTGCATGTACTTTAAAAGGATAGATATGAATTCCATGTTTTGAAATAACAAAACCAAGAATTTGACTAGAACTAACGCAAAAAACACATTTGTGTGGATTCAGTTGAATATTATAGTGTCTACACCGTAAGAAAATGGCCCTAGGATGCATCGGATGATCATCCTGATACTTTGAATGAGTAGGGAGATCGTCCAAATAAGGTTGCATGATGTGTTTAATATCATGAAAAGTGTAATATATTTCCCATTGAAATGTGGCCCCAACATTCTTTAGACAAAATGGGAGTTTTCGATAGGAAAATGTACCCCAGGGATAGATAAATGTAGTTTTAGGTTGATCCACTGGGAGAATGTTGACTTGATTATATCCGAAGAAACCATCCATGAATGAATAGATTTCAAAGTTGGTATAGTCATCAACAATCTGGTCAATCAACGACGTCGGCTAATTTTCCTTTGGACAAGTGCGATTCACATCCCGATAATCGATGCATACACGGATTGTTCAATGTTTCTTCATGATAGGGACAATATTTGACACCCAATCGGTCAAAGGAACAGGGTAGACGAAACCAACATGAAGGAGTTTTTCAACTTCACTCTTTATCGCGGCAACCTTCTTTAGATGGACCAGATGGAGGCTCTATCAGACTGGTTTAGCATCAGGATACGTTTTACTATCATGCATCACTATATTTAGGGTTATAACTGGCATTTCTTTATAGGTCCAAGCAAAATTACATCATGAAACTTCTAAAATAGGGCTTTATAGGTCTCAATCTCAAATGGAGAGCAAGACGCACCAATGTGTAGATTTTTGACAATACCCGGTTTGATCAAAGAGAAGGTGTGAGCCACACAAGCCGAATAGATGGCTTCGTAATCAATTTCAACGGGGCTAAGAGGCATTTGGTCGCCAAAACTATGGATGCTAGTTTCATCTTTTACAATCCATGGATCAGTCTGGATAGTAGAAGATGATAGCATATTGATATAAGAAACCGAATATGAGTTGTCAAGAAGCTTAGGAGGAGGAAGTGAAAAGGTTCCCATGAGCGAGGAATCCTTTAGCAATCCAACACCAACATGCCGATAAGAATGTAGAGTTTCACCTACAAGCAGGACATTTACAATAACATGAGAATCAGAGGTGAAAAATGTGAGTTGGTCAATGGCCACAATCCCGCCCTTATGAGGAAAGGCGATCATACGGAAATAAGTCGAAACGACTGTGGCCATGGTGTAAACTGTTGGGTTGTGTTATATTCTTTCCACATAGTTAACAGGGGGTTTGAGGGGTACCCGTAACCCCACTTTATGGGGTAAATTTTGGTTTTGGACGCTATGTTAGGTTGGGCGGACCCACCTATGGTTTTGTGCATGATTTTCATACATGTTTTTTGGACGCGATGGTTTTCGGTCCATGGTTTTCGGTTCATGGTTTTGGACGCGATGGTTTTCGGTCCATGGTATTGGATGCTTCGACATGTATAAATATGTAATTGTAAACATTGAAAGGAATATAATGAAAAATCAAGCTGGTAGTCTCGGTTTTGAGATCCAGTGGGAAATCTCTGTGTATATGTGTTTTATGTGTTATGCTCTCGCATTTTTAGTTTTTCTGTGATTTAGAATTCGTATGCAGGTAATTTTCTGTACGGGGTTAAAACCTACATTTGGTATCAGAGCTGTTTTGGCTTCAAGGGGACGCCTTTGTTGCTGAGGGGTTTCGCTCGAGCCTGTGGTAGACCCTATTCAGTGGGAGATCTGCGAGATCGATTCTGGTGGTGAAAGAAGATGTCGAGCAGTGGAAGGATAGAGATTGAGAAGTTCAATGATCAGAGTTTTGAGCTTTGGAAACTCAAGATGGAGGATCTGTTGGTGGATAAAGATGAGTGGATCGCGGTAGATCCGGGTATTAAACCAAAGGGAGTGACCGATGAAGAATGGAAGAAGTTGGATAGGAAGGCAAAGAGCACAATACAATTGTGTGTCTCAGATTCAGTATTGCTGAATGTATCAGGGGAAGCTACGACGAAGGCTTTATGGGACAAGTTAGGGACTTTGCACCAATCTAAGTCTCTGGTGAATAAACTGTTCCTGCGGAAAAAGATGTATAACCTGAGGATGAAAGATGGAGACTCGGTGACAGAGCATCTGAATGCGTTTAATACTGTGGTAAGTCAGTTGTTATCTGTTGATATTAAAATTTCAGATGAAGATAAGTGCATCAGTTTGTTGTGTTCTCTACCAGATTCGTGGGATCGTCTAGTTATTCCAATAGGTAGCAATGCAACTGCTTTGCAGTTTGATGAAATAGTCTCAGCCTTGCTGACGGAGGAGATGAGACGGAAAAATATGGACAACCAAAATGGTGATGCCTTGTCTGTGCGAGGACGGTCCCAAAACAAAAACAAAAATAAGTCATCGAGTGGGAGATCTAAATCTAGAGTGAGATCTAAATCTCCAGGAAAACCTACAAAGGTGGTGTGCTAGAAATGTGGAAAGGAAGGGCACTTCAGAAGGGAGTGTAAATCTAAAGCTCCTGATAAAGGAAAGGGACTGATGATGCTCCTTCTGCAGAGGCGAAAACCACCTCAGATGAAGGTGGGGATGTGTACTTGGCTTCTTCAAGTACACATGTAGATCATGAGGCACGGTTAATTGACTCAGGTGCATCCTTTCACTTCACTCCCCATAGAGAGTGGTTCTGCGAGTATGAGAAATACGATGGTGGTGATGTCTTCTTAGGAGATGATAGGAAGGCTAGAATCGTTGGTCGCGGAAAGTAAAGTTGAAGTTGCAAGGTGGAAGGGTTAGAACCCTTCCGGGTGTTCTGCATATTCCTGCGTTGGCCAGAAATCTGATTTCTGTAAGCAAGTTGGATGATGCAGGTGTAAAGACAGTGTTCGAGAAGGATACCTGCAAGATGGTTCGAGCAGCACTGGTATTGATGCGGGGAGTTCAGATTGGAACTCTGTACAAGCTGCAAGGTAGCACTGTTGTTGATGGGTGTAATAGTTCTATGGTTCCTGAAAATGGAGCAGAAAATCTAGTGG
>APFE030041836.1:70618-81858 GCA_000404065.3 Pinus taeda
GGAAATATCTGTGTATATGTGTTTTATGTGTTATGCTCTCGCATTTTTATTTTTTCTTGTGATTTAGAATTCGTATGCAGGTAATTTCTGTACAGGGTTAAAAACTACATAAACCCACGTGCAACCCAATAGAATATTATAATCAAGAGGTCCGTCAATAAATTCCACTTTTATGGATACATTTTTTCCACCAAATTCTTCTTGTAAGGAATTCAGAATACCACAAGGCTTATATGTTCTCCCATCAAAAGTTTTCAATGTGGTAGGTGACTGACTCAGTTGAGGAGAACGAATCACATTCTAGCAAGACATAGACATGATACAGGTCGAGACTCCCTCATCCACAATAGAACGATGAATGTTATTACTATGGATGACGACCTAGATGATGAAGGGAAATTGAGATGGAAGATGAGGGGTGTAGTTTTCATGGCTGAAAACAACTAGGTTGGAATCTGAAGGATCCACACATCCAATAGCCGAAAGAAAATCCTTTTTTTGGGCGGGGCAGTTTTGTAACACCTCGAGGGTCAACATAGCTAATGGAGACTGAGCCAAGTCTTCAACTATGTCATAATTTTACGTAGCCCTGGAACGAGGGTTGAAAGAATACTTATGTATAACGCCCTTCATAGGCTTAATAGTTAGCTCTATAGGAATCATGGGTGGAGAAGGATTAGATGGAGGTGATGCCGAAATAGTAGGTTGATCAGTGGCATGATCGTTCAAATGATTAGCATTACCATAGTCCTTGTTTCAAGTAGCTACCATAACATCATATTTATGATTCGTGGAAGAAAGCATTAAAATCGTGTTAGAGGAAGAGGGGTCCCAAGCAATCATGTGGGTCTCTTGATTTGGAAACGGGTTGGTCAACACAGTCGGAGAAGTGGAGGATTTCATAAATTGATTCACTTCTGCGTGTTGAGGAGAGTCATGAGTAAATTTCTCCTCGTTGTAAATCAAGCATGGGTAGCGAGGCTTTCGTTTCTCTTCAAAGGACTTATTTATTTGTTTATCCTGTGGTGAAGAATATTTCTTCTTTTTTCCTTCTCCTTTCTTCTTGCTTCATGGTTGTTACTGAGATTTTCCTTTGTCAGATGAATCAACATTTATCTTGGAAGAAGAAGTCCTAGGAGGATTGGATGAAGATTTTTAGGCAAAAGCATTGAGAGTAGAACTAGATGGTTTACTCATTGTCTGCAAATTGGAAGAACCAATGAAGCCATCAGCAGCATGAGATTCTTTACTAGGAGTGGGAGGAACAACGTTTGAAGGTCCCAGAGCATCTGGTATCTTTTCATAGAGCATTCCAGATTGGGTATAGATGAGGTCCAAATACTGAGCACTAGCAATTACTTTCTCTTCAATCACGATCCCGCCTTAAGCTACATCCTTTGTGATAGATGGCAACAGGGATTTAATGAAGCATTTCCCTAAAAAATTATATGGAACATAGGTTTTATCCAACCAGCGGTGACATTGCCACTCATGAATGTGATTGAAAATGTGAGTGGATTTAGTTTGTTTAAAGTTAGTCAAGAATTTCGTTCCAATTTCATACCAGATGGGTAACTGGAAATGTGTGAGGAAGGTGGTGGCCAAGGAACTAAAATCGTGAAACGAAGCTCTAGGTAACTCAATGTACCATTTAGCTGCAGTACCTGTAAGAGTATTGTTTAGTCAATTTCATGTTCTTAAATTGTAAGCATAAATTATCAACCAGGTCAGGTAAACTGACGAAGTACAAGTGCATTGTATGTGCTAGAAGTCACTTATGTCGTTAAGGTGTTTATGTTATTATTATATGAATTAATGTCAAACTCTAGAATCAGTATGGAGATGATGTTTCTATCTATACTAGAGTGTTATTTTTAAGATTTGTTAATTTATTATTCTAAATGATATCTCTAAAGTTAATTCTAATTGAATTGAGCCTTGTAGGATGGTTGAATAATGATCTCAACTCTTTTCAATGAATGTACTAAGTTAATCCGATTTTCAATTGTTTTTGGATTTTCATGCTGCAGCTAAACAAATTATGAAAACATGGAATGATATAAAAGAGATCCTATTTTATCAAATTGGAAAATGAAATATGCTTGAATTTAAATGCTAAGAAAGACTATCACTCTTAACCACTGCAACTTCATTCAATGAAAAAGTAAAGCAAAAATATGATTACTAAGCTATGAAATGACTAAACTATGAATGAAACAAAATGACTGAGTTATACTAGGTATAAAGCAAACAAGATGATTGAGGTATGCTAGATAGAAAGCAAACAAGATGATTGAGGTATGCTAGATAGAAAGCAAACAAGATGATTGAGTTATGCTAGGTATAAATCAAACAAGATTATTGATGCATAGATCAATCTAGTCGCGAACTCCATTGATCTGCATCCTAAAAATATAAGAATTAAAGCATCCACAAACTAAATCTATGAAATAAAATAAAAGCTAATTACATTGAATCAAAGATTTGATCTGCACGCAGGGGCCCTCCGTGAGGCAGTCAACATCTTTAATCAATGACACTTAAAATGTATGAACCAAGATCTTTGCATTAATCGGAAAATAGTTTCTACAGGATGCTTTTAAAATTACATACGGTGGCACACCCTTAACACAGAGCGACCATTGTTCTTATAGAGTTTTTAATTAAAAACATGAGAAATTCAAGCCTAAGGATCTTCGCTACAAACCTTATCAAACCAAATCATATCGCTTATTCATCGATTTGCTATTGAAAAATAAAATCGATAATATATCTTGAAACTCGGACTCTATTCCAACACATTATCTTTTGGTTGACTGTCATGGTTGATCGTGTTGTAGTGCGAAGATCTTGAAGGATTAGCTCAAGTAAACAAGAAGAAATCCATGAGGTGATCATTCCCTATCTACCCATATACTCCTTTACTAAGCTGGCGCACTCGAACCCTGTCAACAATGGAAGTAGTTGTGGATATGTGGATTAGCTGCAGAATCAGGTCAATTTTGTAGCTGCATGCAAACTTTAATAAAACAATAAGGAATATTGACAAAATATGAAAAAGAGGACATATGAGTGCTTACCTTAACAAAACCTTATATTTATTACATTTATTTGGATGATAGCAATAGGAAAAAGGAATTAATATGGGCAAAAAGGGTGTCAAGGTAAAGCATTTCTCAGACTCTACATTCCCCCACACTAGAGGTTTTGTATGTCCTCATACAACACAACATTGTCATTCTCCTGTATATCTTTGCTATCACATCCATATTTCACTTTCTTCTTCTTTTTGGTAGCCACTGACATCCTTGGTTTCCTCATAAGGATCTTATACTTCAGATTAATGATTTCTCTTTTCATTGCCCTGTTTTCTTTCTTCAATTTCTTGTTCTTTTATACCATAGACTTAAGTGAAGAATGAGGTTGTCACTCTTGGCAATTTGAATTCCATTTGGTGCCTTCAGTATTTGATTTTCAGTTTTGAGGTATTTGTTTAATGTCTCCATCTCAAAGATTTATTGTTTCAAGACATTATATGCTGGAGGTTCTTGTAGCTCATTAAACTGGTTACTTCCTTCTTTTGGGATCTGGATTGATCCTTTGGTTGTTTCTTCCTTTCTCTCTGATGATTCTATGTAATCATAAATTTCTTGTTGAACATGATCAATACTTGGAATTTCTACTGGACTCCTTGGAGGTGAACTGAAGAGAGGTGGTGACACCCTTGGTTACAGTCTCACTGCTTCTCTTGGAGAGTCCTCAAGACCTCCATATTGCTCTTTCGACTCAAGATCGATATGTTATGCAACTCTTGAGGCTCCTTCTTTTACTGTGTCCAAGCTGGTGCTTCTTCTCAAACCTATGGTTGGAAATCCTTGAGTTTTATTCTCTTTAGCTTTTGGATTTTCTTTTTGATGAATGATTTTGGTTTGGGGTTAAACCTCTATTTCCTTGCTGGATTGCTTTCTTCTAAGACTTACTATGTTCATTTTCTAGAAAATTTCTACAATGGGTAAATCATCCTCTGATAATTCTTGTTGCAACTGTGGTTCCGATTCCATTATTGTTTCCATTTTTCTCTTTCTTCCCCTCAAGGTTCTGCTACCACTTGATTGTTTAAGTTTTTCTCTTCAAAATGATTTCTTACTAGAAATTTTTCCCAATTGTCACCTATGCTTTGGAGATGAAACTCAATCAATATTTTTACCAATCCATGATGGTACATTGTATTGTCTATAGACTGGATTCTCTTTTGAACATTCACTGACATTTTCCTAAGGCTATGCAACAAAAAGTATGGGAGATTCATTTGCTGCTCTTCAAGTAAATTCATTATTATCGTAATGTGATAGAAAACATACACCCAAATCGACCTTCGCAAGTAACAAATTTCTGAAGTACAAGGAGCAAATTTCTCCATTTACTTTTGAGGGGAAAACTAGGAATACCTTTTCTGAAAATGGTAGTTTCCATGCTTGGGTTTTTCAAGAAGACTTTCCAATCTTCCCCTTTGATTCCTCTGTTCTTGAACAACTTTTATTTAGCTCTAGGTAATTCATTGGCTTATGTAATCAAGGACTCTATTACTGCGAATTTGACATCACCTATTTCAACTTATGTTCCATCAAAAGATCGTGCAAGGGTTTTCGTCACCTCCTGGTGGAAACAATCAAACTTTTATATGAAATTTAACCACTGAAATTTTTGTAGAAATTCTTTAGTCTGAGGGCATCCTTCCAAAAAATTTCTTCATGTTGGTTTTGTTCGAACAATAACACCCATGGTGAGAGATGTTCTATCTCAAGAACTGTTTACTTGACAGGGAAAATGGCCTTGGTAGGGTTTCGTTATGTGATGGAGAGAGATGGAGAGGTTGTATGAATTGGAGGAATGAGAGAATGAGTGAATATAACAAAGGTTTGCGAAGATGAGTTAGCTGTTTAAATGCATTCAATTCAATGATTTAGTGATCAAATCGATGGATTCGAAATGAGGACGAGATAGGAATTAAAATGGTGGTGGACTATAATGGATTTGACAAGCGACTATTGCCCATGAACTGTAATGGTTTCGTTTTATTTCGGTAATGTTATGTCCACATAATTCATATATGCAATATGTTAACCACTATTATAAAATTAAAGTATCACATACCTTAGATTGATTTGCTAACCTTTATTTGTCCTTTGATGTCTTTTGCAGGTACTTTGGACTTGAAATGAGTCAATTATTTTTCCAATTTGAACCACCAAGTGTCGCTATTAGATTGGCTGTCGAAATCTTATTAGAGTTGCAAAAACTTGTCTGAGCTGCAGAAAATCACAAATTCTATAGCTGGAAGAATTTTTAAGAAAGGGATGCTTAGAAAAAATGATTTTTTTATTATTTATTCTTTCTAGAAAAAAATGGTGAGGAGAAAATTTAAGGTGCTATCCAGAGTTGGTTTTCACTTTAAATTTTCTGTATAAGCATGCCAACAACTTGTTGGTTTTCGTGTTTATTATTATTATTATTTATTATTATTATTATTATTTATTTAATTTCTATTAGAGAAAAATAAAATTTCTAAGGTGGAAAAGAAGAAGAATTCTTCTCAACTATCTTCAAATTTGAATTGTCTTGGAAAATTTTGAAAAATTCTTCTTTTTTAAATGGCTTATTATAAAGTCTAAGTGGATGTCCATTCACTAAAAGAGGAATTTTCTCTTCATCAACTGTCCTAATTCTAACTGCACCATTATCAAAGACATTTTCAACTTCATAAGGTCCAAGTCAGTGAGTTTGGAACTTTCCTTGGAAGTTTTTGAACTTTGAATCAAAGAGTAATGCCCAATCTCTTGGATGAAATTTTCTTTCTTTAATGTACTTTTCATGCCATCTAGATCTCTGTTGCTGACCTAGGTTGGTCTTCTGGAAGGCTTCTTGTCTTATTTCATCAAGCTCATTAAGTTGTCCCATCCTTTGCTTTTGTGCTTCTGATAGGTCAAGATCCAACTGGATTGTTGTTTTATAGGTCTAGATTTTGAACTCTATTGGAAGTAAGACTTGCTTCTCATAAACAAGTTCATAGGGAGTATGTCCTGTAGTACTTCTCCATGTAGTTCTATAAGCCCACAAAGCTTTTGGAAGCTTTTCTACCCAATCCTTCCTATGTAAGTGTACAGTCTTGGTAAGAATTGCTTCAATCACCTTGTTTGTGGACTCAACTTGTCCATTGGCTTGTGGATGGTATGAAGTGGATTTCTGATGCTTGATTTTGTACTGCTCCACAAGCCTCTACACTAGTCTGGATGTAAACTGTGTTCCTTGATCTGTTACAATTTCTCTTGGGACACCAAAACGAGTGAAAATATCCTCAAAAAGAAATGAAACTACAACATTTTCAGTAGCAAAAGGAAGTGCTTTAGTTTCTACCCATTTAGTGACATAATTAGTACATACCATATTATACCTTTTTTGTTTTAAAGGTGGATTGATTAGACCAACAAAATCTAGTGCCCATTTCTCAAATGGTTCAATGAGTACTTGAGGTTGTAATGGCATTTCAGTTGAAAGAGTAGTTTTCCCCATTCTCTGACAATTGTCACATCTCTTAACATATTCTTTGGTATCCTTGAAAATGGAAGGCCAATAATATCGTAAGAGTAGGACCTTCTAAGCAGTTCTTATGTCAACAAAAATCTCCTCCACATGCTTCATCATGGCATGCTTTAAGTATTTCTGGTATCTCATCTTCTCGAACACATGTTCTGATGATGAGAACTGGTCATGTTTTGTATATTTCTTCGTTTGTCCATGAATTAGATGTGTTGTTGTGAACTATCCTTCTCTTTTCTCTAGGAAACAAATGAAATGGTAATTTCCCTGTAGCTAAATAGTTAGCAATATCTGCATACCAAGGTGATTTAGTAGATACTGCAAAAAGATATTCATCAGGAAATTTATCCTCTACAAGTTGATCATTATTATCATTCTGAATTCTAGATAAAAAGTCAACAATTGTATTTTGTTTTCCAAGTCTAGCTGGAATGGTGATACTGAATTCTTGTAACAATAAGAACCATCTGGTTATTCTTCCATTAGTGATTGGTTTATTCATTAGGTATATAATGGCAGAATGGTGTGTGTGAATGAAAGTTTCATAGTCGGTTATATAATGTATGAATTTGTTAATGGCAGAATGGTGTGTGTGAATGAAAGTTTCATAGTCGGTTATATAATGTATGAATTTGTTAATGGCATGAACTATAGCTAAGAACTCCTTCCAATTACAGTATAATTTAGCTCTGTTGGAGTTAAATTTTTACTGGTATAGTAGATTGCATAAGGAGCAAGGTCTTTTTGTCCTAACACAACTCCTAAGGTTGTATCTGAAGCATCAGTTGATATATGGAAAGACAATTTCCAATTAGGTCCTTTTAAGATAGTTGCTTCAGATGTTTTCTTTTTCAAAGTTTCAAAGGTAGCTTGACAATCAGGATCCCAACTGAATTCACAGTATTTGATAAGTAGCTTGAAGATTTGAGATGCAATTTTTGTGAAGTTTTCTATAAATCTTCTATAAGATCCAATAAAACCAAGAAAACTCCTAACATCTCGTTGACAGTTTGGAATTGATAGTTTAGAAATGACCTCTACTTTAGATGAGTCTACCTTAATTCCATCTCCTGAAATATGGTGACCTAAAACAATTCCTTCATTAAACATCATAAAACATTTCTCATGACTTAACGAAATATTTATTTCTTTACATATTATTAGAACTTTTTCTAAATTTTCAAGTGTTTCTTTAAAAGAATCTCCATAAACTATGAAATCATCCATATACACTTCCACACAATCATGGATAATATCAGAGAAAATTCTGAGGACTGCTCTTTGGAATGTTGCCAGAGCATTGCATAATCCAAAGGGAAGTACTCGGTAAGCATAAGTTCCCCATGGACAGGTAAATGTGGTTTTGTCTTGATCCTGAGTTGCTACCTGAATCTGATTATATCCACTAAAACCGTCCAAAAATGAAAAATACTTTTTCCCTAATAATGTGTCCAAGACTTGATCTATGAAAGGAAGTGGAAAGTGGTCTTTTAATGTTTCTTTATTCAATTCCCTGTAATCGATACATACTCTCCATTTCCCATTTTTCTTAGGAATGATTACTAGGAGTGAAACCCATTGACTGTCTAATATTGGATAGATGAAGTTTACATTTAGTAGTTTTTGTAATTCTTCCTTAACAATTTCTTTCAAATTTGGGTTCATTCTTCGTTGTGGTTATCTAACTAGTCTTGCACTTTGTTCAATGTAGATATGATGCATGCAAGTTTTAGGATTGATTCCTCTCATATCCGTGTATTCCCATGCATAAGCAGAAGAATGTTTTCGTAAAAGTTCTACCAGTTGATTCTTTTGTAATTCTTCTAGGTTTTTATTAATGTTCAACGTTTTACCTGGAAAACTTTTTGTTGAAGAATTCCCAAATTTTTCCATAGAGAGCAAAGATACTTGTCTAGATGAGAGATATTCATTTCAACTTCGGTCAGAATGTGAGGAAGATTTATTTTTTTCCATTATATTTAAAATTTGGTCCTCCTCTCTTATTTGTTCAGTAGTGAAAACAGGTTGTATATCAACATCATCATCTATCCATTCCTCACTCTCTATTTCTATTGTTGTTTTTGCAGGTCGATACAATGTAAATTTCTTTGTAGAATTTCCATCTGAGATAAACATGTCACCTGATATACAACCGATGAAAGCATCAACTGTGGCTAACCAAGGTCTTCCTAAGATTAATGGGTGTCCTCCTAGATTATTCTTGGGTGTTAAGATCATGAAATCGACAGGATATTCCCAAGAATCTAAGGATACACAAACATGTTCTAACACACCATCAGGTTTAATTACAAACCTATCTGCTAATTGTAACAGTGTTGGTGTGTATTGAAGGTTAGGAAGCCTAAGTAAATCCATAACTTGTTTACTCATTATATTTATAGCTGTTCCTAGATCAATCACTGTGTTTGGTATTTCAATTCCATTTATGTGAATTTTCACAATGGGACTCCCTGGATCTAGATATTTTTGTATTGTTGTTTTCCCCATCATGATGTCTGCAATTTTCCTGACTAATTGAATACTTTTTATGTCTTTTCTTTTTCTTCCTGATCTTTGAGTACTTAATTCCTTAATTGTTTTTGCAAAGATTGGTATTTAATTTATGGCTTGCAATAAAGGAATTTTTATACAGACATTTCTTAATTCATCCATCATATTATAATCAGGCAATGTGAATTTTTTTCTACTCCTTCATCAATTTTCAACCATTCAGGAAAAGGAGGTCTAACATATACTAAGGGTTGTTCTACCATAGGCGTATTTATTGGAATATTTTATGTTTGATTAATTTATTTATGAGGAAGAGAGGTTTCTCCTTCTTCAGATTGATTTTTATCTTTTTGAAGATTTGTCCTTGCTTCTTGAATAACAACAGGGGATTTTCTTTGCAATACTCTTCGAGGCCTTAATTGAACATTATTTAGATCTAGTGGAGTTATTACATAGGTTTGAGAATTTTTCCCTTCCATATTGTAAACAGGTTGTTGTGACATTTTATTATTGGAATTCAGAAGTGGTTGAGCTAGTAATTGATTTGATTTTTGTGCAAATGGTAGGGAGAGTTGTAGATTTTAAATTTGAATTTTGACTTGAGGTAATTGATTAGCTTGGGGAATTTGATTAGATTGGGGTAAGAATTGTGGTGGAAAATTAGGATAGGATGGTGAATATTGTTGATATTGAGCATAGGCCTCATAAGGATTTTTCAATCCTTGATTCCAAGATTGTGATTGTGGTTGAGCCCAAGGCAGCCAAGACGGATTCCAATTATTTTGTGAAGACTGAGAAAATTGTTGTGATCTAAAGCATCGTGGTTGATTTGCTTGAGAGATTTTCCATGGCCTTTTGGCAATAAAATAAAGAGGGTCTACTTGTTCTGGTATCCCTTCATCATTAAATACAGCCTTGAGACTTGGTAAATAAGGATGGAGGCGACCAGGTTCATGTGTGATAATCAGAGTTGCATCAAGCACTCTGAGAATCCAGTATTTCATGATCGGTCGAAGCACATTGATATTCGATGTCACTTTGTCAGAGACTATGTCCAACGAGGAGCAGTACAATTTAACTACACTCCTACAAGATAACAAGTGGTGGACATCCTCACCAAGGCCCTAGGAAAAACAAAGTTCGTTTATTTTAGGGAGAAGATGGGGATGGTAAAGAATCCATTTCAGTAGCAGAAATGGATAAGTATCAGAGTTGCAGTGTAGATGCAGTGTTGGGAAGAAGGACCAGAAACAACATAGATGCAAAGGGAGCTACAGTACAGATGTAGTAGTGGCAAAGCCATGGGCAACAATACAGGAGGCAGCAGTGCAATGGATGTAGGGCAGCAAGCCCAGTGTCAGCATAGGTACCGATGCTTTAGGATCAGTGTGATGTTTAGCACATATGACACAAGTTTCTATGGTTTTTAAATCTAAAGGACATTCTCTTAGAGCATGCTTCTTTCAACACCTAGGATAGAAAATGGATAATGCAGAATTTTCAGAATTTTGCTTGTTTTGTAGTTTAAGGGTGTCAATTTGTTCACTTAGACTCTCTAAAATATTCGTCTTAAAAGTATCAAGAATACTTCCTAATTCTGCCCTACTGACTGTCCCAGCTGTAGATTTATTGATTCTCGATAAGAAAGGGTCCCTAGGACTTTTTCCAAATTGTGCTTTACCCCTTGAGATATGTACACATAAATAAAAGATATTTGTAAATGTTAGTTGATAAATATATCCTTTTCATGTTAAGTTAAGGAGATCGATCCACTCTTCTTTGGTAGCTTTGAGTAGGAGGGCTTTCAAAGTTTCCTCATCCAAACTGTCCATTTTTTCCCTTTTAAGATTATAGACAAATCTCTCAACTAAGTCTTTAAGATTCTCATCTTCTTTTTGTGTCATTTTGAAGACTTTGTCTTTAATGTTGTGAGGCATACAATAATCTCTATATTTCTCTAAGAAATCTTCTTTCATTTGCGCCCATGTCCTTATAGAATTGGTTCCTAGACTCATGAACCATTTCAATGTCAAATATTTTAAGGTAGCAAGGATAAATTTCAATTTTTGGGCATCATGTAGATAATCATATGATCTACATAAGACTTCAAAAAATAATCATATGATCTACAT
>APFE030041836.1:82150-104015 GCA_000404065.3 Pinus taeda
TTCGTGGAAATTAGGAAGAATAGAAGGTGAAATATTCTTCATTGTGAGGGTTGTATCTTCATCGAAAATAGGAAATCCAAAAGGATCTTGATTTACTCTACCTCTACCCCCTCCTATGCTTCTATCTCCACCTCCTCCTCTACCTCTGCCTCCTCCAATCCTATTTTGCTCACTATTGACATTGTGTACCTCCCCTTCTCCTTCTTCAGCCATGATAGATTCTGCAGAACTAATTTTAGGTTCTTCTAATTCTTATGGTTCCTCTATCAATGGATAGTCAAAATTAATTTTGTTCATCTTCTTCTCTCAGAATTTATACTTCTTCTCCTAGAATTTGTTCACCAGTAGAAGATAGAAAAACTACTCTTGTAGTTGGGGATGTAGGATTTTCTTCAATTATGGCCTCACTAGATGAAGTAGGTGAAGTTTTGGATTGGATCTCTGATGTGGAGACTTCAGGAAGTCTTCGTTGACCTACAAATGGAATTTGAGTTTGAGTAGGTGGTGCGGAACTTCGAAGTTGTGGTGGAGTGAGTGGATTTGTGGGGATTAAGCTTCTTCCTCGTCCTACAAATTTACCTCTAGAGTCTCTTTCCCTACACATATCATGTTTTTAATTGATGATTTTTTATTTTTTTAACTTCTATTTGCACTTCCCTAGCAACGGCGCCAAAATGTTTAGTCAATTTAATGTTCTTAAATTGTAAGCATAAATTATCGACCAGGATAGGTAAATTGATGAAGTACAAGTGCACTATATATGCTAGAAGTTACTTATGTCGTTAAGGTGTTTATGCTATTGTTATCTGAATTAATGTCAAACTCTAGAATCAATATGGAGATGATGTTTCTATCTATACTAGAGTGTTATTTTTAAGATTTGTTAATTGATTATTCTAAATGATATCTCTAAAGTAAATTTTAATTGAATTGAGCTTTGTAGGATGGTGGTGTAATGATCTTAACTCTTTTTAATGAATATACTAAGTTAATCTTCTTTTCAATTATTTTTTGGATTTTTATGCTGCAGTTAAACAAATTATGAAAGCATGGAATGATATGAAGGAGATCCTATTCTATTAAATTGAAAAATGAAAGATGCTTGAATTCAGATGCTAAGAAAGATTGTCACTCTTAACTACTGCAACTTCATTCAATGCAAAAGTAAAGCAAAAACAAGATTACTAAGCTATGAAATGACTAAACTATGAATAAAATGAAATGACTGGGTTATACTAGTTATAAAGCAAACAAGATGATTGAGATATGCTAGATATAAAGCAAACGAGATGATTGAGGTATGCTAGGTATAAAGCAAACGAGATTACTAATGCATAGATCAATCTAGGTGTGAACTCCATTGAATTGCATCCTAAAAATATAAGAACAGAGCATCCACAAATTAAATCTATGAAATAAAAGAAAATCTAATTGCAGTGAATCAAAGACATGATTTGCACGCAGGGGCCCTCCACGAGGCAATCAACAGCTTTAATCAATGGCACATAAAATGTATGAACCAATATCTTTGCATTAATCAGAAAATAGTTTCTACAGGATTCTTTTACAATTACATACTATGGCGCACCCTTAACACAGAGCGACCATTATTCTTATAGATTTTTTAATTAGCAACATGAGAAATTCAAGCCTAATGATCTTTTCTACAATCCTTATCAAACCAAATCATATCGCTTATTCATCGATTTTCTATTGAAAAATCAAATCGATAATATCTCTTGAAACTCACACTTTGTTCTAGCACATTATCTTGCGGTTGATTGTCATGGTTGACCATGTTGTACTGCAAACGTCTTGAAGGATTAGCTCAAGTAAACAGGAAGAAATCCATGAGGGGTTCATTCCCTATCTACCCATATACTCCTTTGCTGAGTTGGCACACTCAAACCCTGTCAACAGTGGAAGTAGTTGTGGATCTATGGATTAGCTATAGAATCAGGTCAATTCTATAGCTGCATGTAAACTTTAATAAAGCAATAAGGCATACTGACAAAATATGAAAAAGAGGACATATGAGTGCTTACCTTAACAAAACCTTATATTTATTGCATTAATTTGGATGATATCAATAGGAAAAAGGAAGTAATATGGGCAAAAAGGGTGTCAAGGTAAAGCAGTTCTTGGAATCTACATTCCCCCACAATGGACGTTTTGTATGTCCTCATACAACACAACATTGTCATTCTCCTGTATATCCTTGCTATCACATCCATATTTCACTTTCTTCTTCTTTTTGGCAGCCACTGCCATCCTTGGTTTCCTCATAAGGATTTTATGCTTCAGGTTAATGGTTTCTATTTTCATTGCCCTATTTTATTTCTTCAATTTCTTGTTCTTTTTATACCATGGACTTAAGTGAATAATGAGGTTGTCACTCTTGGTAATTTGAATTCCATTTTGTGCCTTCAGTGTTTGATTTTCAATTTTGAGGTACATGTTTAATGTATCCAGCTCAAAGATTTATTATTTCAAGACATTAGATGTCGGAAGTTCTTGTGGCTCATTAAACTGGTTACTTCCTTCTTCTGGGCTTTGGATTGATCCTTTAGTTGTTGCTTCCTTTCTCTCTAATGATTCTATGCAATCATAAATCTCTTATTGGACAGGATCAATACCTTGACTTGTACTAGACTCCTTGGAGGTGAACTGAAGGGAGGTGGTGACACCCTTGGTGACAGTCTCAGTGATTCTCTTGGAGAGTCCTCAAGACCTTCAGGTTTCTCTTTCGACCCAAGATCGATATATTCTGCAACTCCTCAAACTACTTCTTTCACTGTGTTCAATCTGGTGCTTCTTCTCAAACCTATGGTTGGTAATCCTTGAGTTTTCTTCTCTTTAGCTTTTGGATTATATTTCTGAGGAAGGATTTTGATTTGGTGTAAAACCTCGGTTTCCTTGCTGGTAATCATATGGAATCATCATTAAGAGAGTTTGAAGAACACCACAGATGATATGTCATGACATGGGTCAACGGGTCTTCTCCGGGATTCCCATTGAATTTTGGGATATCATAAGGAAATTTGGTAGGAATTATCTTCCACCAAGGCAAATGAACAATGGGATCATTGATGAGCTGAGTCAAGTTTGGAAATTCTTGAGTTGCCACAAACGGTAAATGTCGGTTAAAATCCAGTGGAGGATAGCCTGGATAAGAAGGAATAGCCTGAGCAATAGGTACTTGGATTCCCAGATAAGGAGGGTTCTGATAAAGAGTAACCTAGGCACCATAATAAGGAGGATTTTGGTAACTAGCATACTCATATCCTTGTTGACCAACTCCAGGATAACCCTGTAAAATCTGGAATGGATGGGTTTGGATATGCTGGCTTTGAAAAGGCACTTGAGGAACACCTTGTAAGGTTTATGTTGTTGCCCCATGGTATTTTGTAGCATCCTGACATAAGGTGAGTTCGATTGGGGTTGTGCCATGCTATACTCAGTCTATCCTACTGGAATTTAAGGAATACCTTGCCCAAGCGATTGAGATTGTAAAGTACCTTGTTAAGGCTAGGTAAGTGGAACCTGAGGGGTACCAAATATCGACGAAATAGGTTGAGATGAAACAACAACCTATAAATTTTGACTTACATGAACTTGAGTTTTTTGAGGTACATATTGATGGGTAGGAATTTAAGATGAACAAGGCACATGTTGAGGATTCAACAATCGGTTCCAAAATGAGCCAGGTTGGACGGGAAAAGTAGGTTTCCAAACACTGGCAACCATCCTAGGATAAGAAGGATTATAATAAGGTTGATTACCAATTTGAGGTATACCAACAACAGGTTTGCCCCTGCCATAGGAGGAGGGGATGACAGAGGAACTGAAACCCAGATGGAGGAAACCCAACATAACGAGAGCTCGGCTATTGAAGATAACCTTGTCCACTAACACAAGGGCCAACCTATTGTTTAACTTTAGTTAGAAAATTATATATTACAGAGAAACGGTACACATAAAATATTGCGGAAACAGAAACACATAAAACACATACAACAAGAGAGACACATATATATGTGGTTTACCAAATTTGGGGTACGTCCATAGATAAAAAGTCAGTCCTTCATTTATATTATCCAACAAAATGAAGAGATACAACTTATAGCATATCCATTGTAATTTCCTCTTCGCTCTCACACTGTCTCCTCTCTCTTTCTCACTCAAAATACACATACATAGTTGAAATACAATTCCCTCATATAAATAGAGGGGTTGCATTCTAAGGGAAAAAAACTTAAATTAAACATAACTTCTACATTAGATCATTTGCCTAATGAATGGCATAGATTGACTACAAAATTACAATATTTTACAAAGAAATTTTCGTCTATTTTTAGCTTTGGGGGCATTGCCCCTAAACCCCCCCCCCTCCCCCCGGGGGGGAGGCTCATTAAATCATCGTTGCCCCCCCCTGGATCCCTCTAACAGAGTTTTAATGAGCAACGTTTCCACCCTGTTCAGAAGTGGGTTCCAACGCGGTGATACCTCTAAATAAAGAAGATAATCAGGCTCCACACCCAACAATTGTAGGTGTAGACGGAGGATGCATAAGCTGAGTAACATTCATAAGAGAAGTTCCAGATGGAATTCCCTAAATGGATTACATGAGAGAGGTCCAAGGACTAGAAGTTGCACTAAACAAGGTACCAAGTAAATACTGATAATCAAGTGGGACGAATGAGCCACTATACAGATGTGCCTTTGGTGATTTTGCAAACATGGATAAGGAAGCAACATTTGATGTCTCAAACATAATGGTGGACACGGGTTGGGAAGTAAAATCGGATCTAATCATGGTTAACAATCCCAATGAAGATTTTCATGACAAGTTTATGGGTGTGTCAAAAAATTCATGTAAAGAATTTTGTTCTAGAGTCTAAAGAGGAGGAAGAGGATCAGTCTGATAAAAATGGAGTCCACTCCAATAAACATGAGTATAAGGATGAGGCTCTTCTCGTGGGATCGCTTCAATACTCACAAGACCGTATGGAAGAGGTTCATATTCGGGTCCAAGATGTATGGTTGGAGGTTCTGTCTGAGACAAAGGAAGAGAAGGAGAAGGTCCTGAAGTGACAAGTGAGGATGGTGGAGGTTCCTTAGGTTCAACAACCTCACGAAATAAAGTTTTTGACTAGGGAAAGTTAGGTTCAATAACCTCAAGAAATAAGGTTTCAGGGACTATTTTGATTGTGTCAAATTCACCAGCAAGAGTAGAGGTGATCTTGGGCTCAGTACTCAAAGGGAAAGATGATTATGGTTGATCATATTCAAGGGGAGGACTAGAATTATTCTTGAATTTCTCGATTCAGTAATTTGCATCTTTGTATGATTCTGACAATGGCCAAGAGTAGCCTCTGGTGGAAGAGGAGGCTTATTTTGCATTCTACGTGAATGATAGAGTGGGGCATTTTGTTCTTCCACATTGGATAATAAATTTTAGACATGAACACAAAAATAAATAAAAAAGAGTGTAATATAGGCATAAAGGATTACCAAGCAACCATGAATTGTAATATACACCTTGGTGAACCAAGAACTTAACGTATGTGTAGGAAATCTCCCTAAATATTGTGTTCAATGTATCATGATACACAAGGCGGTCCAAGGCGATCAAATTGCTTACCTATGGAAAAGGATAGTAACCTATAGGGAAATTCAAAAATATACTCGACAATACGTGGAAGTTCAGTTTGTAGTAGTGTTGTCTAATGTCATCGTTCGATGAGAGCGTTCCCATATACTTTATGTACGTGGCGCATTATCCAATATACCCAAAGTACGTGGAGAACGATCCCATACACTCATAAATGTGGAACATGATTTCACCCCCAAGATATAATGTTGGCAAACAACGACAATGCCTACATTTAACGACAATGAAAGTCGTCTCTAGCCTAGACCTCTAAATGTTTGCGCTAATGTTACAAATTCTCCTTAGGTTGATTCAATAAATTTTAATGTTTATCTTAATTTAAGTTTGAATTTTTGGGGTAACTGTGAATGTCATATGAATATCCTAAAATGAAAACTAGCATGAGGGAATGAAATATTTCTCATTCAATGAAAATATATCTAAGGGAAGATACAAAGAGTATGCAACAAACAATGTGCAAAATGCAATTCCCTTTTAAATGCAATTGTTCCAATGTTGATGCACACACAAAACCCCAAATGCCAATGCAAAGATTTTTCTTTTCAAGTCACCTAATTTTCAAGGATGAAGAAAACTAAGCTGCAAAGTCTAATCAATAATTCAAACAAGATGTTTAGAACGATGACAAGAACGCCAATTCATATAGGCACTCAATGATAAACCAAAATCAGTTTGAAAACCACCTAATGATAAGAACGAAGGAAAATATTTAAAAAAATCCTTAGTAAATGTACTAAAAATGAAAGCAAACCAAATGGAGGCTTCCAAAGACCATAAGACATTGAAAGACTCAAGGAAGAGCAATTAGAACAAGGATGATCAGAGAGAAAATCAAGGAAAAAAAAATTCTTGTGCATGAACAGGGGCCGAAGCAGGTGTAAAGGGTTCACCAATGCTATGCAACATAGGCACAGAGAAGGCTCAACTTGGGTGCAACACTTTGTCAGAAGAACAGAGGGTGAATTGGTCTAGGGATGCAAAGTTATGACACAAGGATTGCAATTGAGACTCAAGGAAGGGTCTTCATAGGCAAGTTATTCACTGAATAAGATAGTAAAGGTGTAAAGAAGAGGTAAGACAATAACAATGGATAAAGAAACCACCAAGGGAATACATTGCTTCCCAGTATGGTCGCCAATTTGTTATGCATAATCTATGATTACAGATAGAAGTATCTTCCCTAGGTCTTGTAAACTGACCTAGAACAACATAAAGACAAAGGGACTAATGCTTTTCTTAAAGTAAATAGATAACGGGATGAAGCTTACCTAGAATCTGTCGTATGCTTCACTCCTTGCTTGGCTTGAATGCTCTAATTGCTATAATTATAACCTGCACAGTTAGATAACACAAGCCAACAATCCACAGAATATATGCAGCATCATCTAATCACTTTATTTAATAGATCAACATGGTATTGAAATATATGAAACCATAACATCATATATAGGAAAATAAAGGAATCTTTGCATTAATAGAAATGGAGTGAGTTACAACCAAAAATAGGTGTCGATCTTGTAGAAGAGCTCCTCAAAGTTGACTTGTCATTTCCTTGTCATAGAGTGCACCTCTAATCACCCTAATGCATGGAAATATATCTCTCACAACAAGAACATAACAGTAGACTCACTCTCCAAAATCCAAACCCTTGCCTATGGATGGAAGTAAACATATAGGTGAAGGAGGTAGTTCATGAATTCTTATCCTTTTACTAGTCTAGGCTTGAGATCCACTCTTGATGGGAGGATGAGCTCAAGGGATAAGGGATACAAACTTCAAGGTAGGATAGGATAGGATTCGATATTTTTATCTGAGATAATTGGTTACAACAGATCCTGGAAGCTTTTGAAAGAGGAAGCTTCGAGATTATTTTTTATTTTCCCAAATTTCTATAATCAGCGCACTCCCAACGTTTAGCAACCTACTGGTGATCAACGTAGGTGCAGAGTATGGAAACTTGGTAGTCAACACTAGCAAGTAAGAGACCAGGGTGCGTTGGTCCTTAAAATGATTGAAACGAGGTGTTTTCAGGTAGAAACTCAATGTTTACAATGATTCATGCTTAGGGATTTTTCCAAGGATGATGACAAGGGGTCAAAGGATGTTGATTGATCCCTTTGAAGGCCTATTGACCATATGTGACAAAATGGACTATAAAAAACTATTCAGTCTTGGTCAAAGTAGCAGGAGGATTGTTTCGAAATAGGACTATGTAGCTAAATAACTCATATTTTTCCAACACAAGTCCTTCAACATTTACATCAACATTGTAACTATCCATGGATGTGTTTGCATATTCACCAATATATAATTATGCCTCTATACTTATCTCAGAAGGGTCATTGTATGAATCAGTTGTGCTTTGATTATTTAGTAATGTGTATGAATCCATTGAACAGGAATTTATGTGAAGCCATTGAACGAGAAGACAGCTAACAAGAAAAATGAAGAGATACAACCTACAGGATATCCATTCTAATTTCCTCTTTGATCTCCCACATTATCCTCTCTCTTTCTCACTCAAAATATACATACATAGTCGCAATACAATTCCCTCAGAGAAATCAAGGGGTTTCATTTTAGGGAAAAAAACCTTAAATTAAACGTAACTTCTACGTCAGATCATTCGCCTAATGAATGGCCCAGATTGCTATGAAAATTCAATATTTTACAAGGAAATTTTTATTCTATTTTTAGCTTTGGGGGCATTTCCCCTGGACCCCCCCACCCCCCAGGGAAGGAGTTCATAAATCGTCATCCCCCCCTAAACCCCTCTTACAGTGATTAAATGGGCGGCATTTCCACCCCGTTAGGAAGTGGGTTCCAACGCAGTGATACCTCTGAATAAAGAAGATAATGAGGCTCCACACCTAAAAATTTTAGGTGTAGGTAGAGGAGAAGGAGTAAGTTGAGTAGCATTCATAAGAGAAGTGCCAAATGGAATTCCTTAAATGGATGACATGAGAGAGGTCCAAGGATTGGAATTTGCACTAGAGAAGGTACCAGATAAAGACTGATAACAAAGTGGGACGGACGGGCCACTATACAGATGCACCTCTAGTAATGTTGCAAACATGGATAAGGAAGCAACATTTGATGTCTCAAACATAATGGTGGACACAGGTTGGGAAGTCAAATCAAATCTAATCATGGTAACCTGTCCCAATGAAGATTGTCATGATAAATCTGTGGATGATTCAAAAGAATCATGTAAAGGAGTTTGTTCTAGATCTTGAAGAGGAGGAAGAGGATTAATTTGATAAAAATGGAGTCCAAACCAATGAATAGGAGTATAAGGATGAGGCTCTTCTTGTGGGATCTCTTCAATACTCACAAGACCGTATGGAATAGGTTCACCATCGGGTCCAAGATGTATGGTTGGAGGTTCTTTCTGAGACAAAGGAAGAGAAGGAGAAGGTCCTAAAGTGACAGGTGAGGACGGTTGAGGTTCCTCGGGTTCAAAAACCTCAGGAAATAAAGTTTTTGACTAGGGAAAGTCAAGTTCAATAACCTCAGGCAATAAAGTTTCAAGGACTTCTATTTTAATTGTGTTAGATTCACCAGCAAGAGTAGAGGTGATCTCGGGCTCAATACTCAAAGGGAAATATGATTTTGGTTGACCATATTCAAGAGGAGGACTAGAAATAGTTCTCGAATTTCCTGATTCGGTAGTTTGGATCTTCTTATGCTTCTGAGGATGGCCAGGAGTAGCCTTTGGTGGAAGAGGAGGCTTATTTCGCATTCTACGTGAATGACAGAGTGGGGCATTTTGTTCTTCCACATTGGATAATAAATTTTAGACATTAACATAAAAATCAATAAAAAATAGCATAATCTAGGCATAAAGGATTACCAAGCAACCTTGAACTGCAATATACACCTTGGCGAACCAAGAACTTAACGTATGTGCAGGAAATATTCCCGAATATTGTGTTTAGTGTAACATGGTAGACTAGGCAGTCAAATCGGTTACCTATAGCGAGGATAGTAACCTATAGGGGACTTCAAAAATATACTCGACGGTACGTGGAAGTGTAGTTTGTAGTAGTGTTGTCTAATGCATAACAGTTCGATGAAAGCATTCTTATATACGTTACGTGCCTAGAGTGTTGTCCAATATACCATAAGGTACATCGAGAACGATCCTATACACTCATACATGTGGAACATGATTTCACCCCCAGGATACAATGTTGGAAAACAATGAAAGCTCCTACATTTAATGATGTCGAAACTCGTCTCTAGCCTAGACCTTTAAATGTTTGCGTTAATGTTACAAATGTTCCTTAGGTTGATTCAATAAATTTTAATGTTTATCTTCAATTAAGTTTCAATTTTGGGGGTATCTGCTAATGTCATCTGAATATCCTACAATGAAAACTAGCATGAGGAAGTGGAATATTTCTCATTCAATGAAAATATATCTAAGGAAGGGAAGATATAAAGAGTATGTAGCAAATAATGTGAAAAATGCAATTCCCTTTTAAATGCAACTGTTCCAATGTTGATGCACACAAAAAACCCTAAATGCCAATGTAAATATTTTTCTTTTCAAATCACCTAATTTTCGAAGATGAAGAAAACTAAGATGCAAAGTCTAATCACTGATTCAAACAAGCTTTTCAGAATGATGACTAGAACACCAATTCATCTAGGCACTCAATGATAAGACAAAACCAATTTGAAAATGACCTAATGATAATAACGAAGGAAAATCTTAAAAAAAATCCTTAGTAAAGGTACTAAAAATGAAACCAAACCAAATGGAGGCTTCCAAAGGCCATAAGAAACTCAAAGACTCAAGGAAGAGCAGCTGGAACAAGGATGATCAGAGAGAAAATCAAGGAAAAAGAAAGCTTGTGCATGAACAGGGGCCGACGTAGGTGTAAAGGGGTCACCAATGCTATGCAACATATGCACAAAGAAGGCTTAGCTTGGGTGCAATGCTCTGAAAGAAGACCAGAGGGTGCGTTGGTCTAGGGATGCAAAGTTCTGACACAAGGATTGCAATTGAGACTTAATTAAGGGTCTTCCTAGGTATGTTATTGACTAAATAAGATAGTAAAGGTCTGAAGAAGAGGTAAGATAAGCATAATGGACAAATAAACCACCAAGGGAATACATTGCTTCCTAGTATGGTTTCCAATTTGTTATGCGGAATCTACAACTACGGATAGAAGTATCTTCCCTAGACCTGGTAGATTTACCTAGAACAACAGAAAGACAAAGGGACTAATGATTTCCTTAAAGTAAAGAGATAAAGGGATGAAGCCTACCTGGAATCTATCATACGCTTCGTTCCTTCCTTGGCTTGAATGCTCCAATCCTAGCTCTGATCGCTATAATTAGAACTTGCATAGTCAGATAACACAAGCCAACGATCCACAGAATATATGCAACATCATCTAATCACTTTGTTCAATAGATCAACATGGTGTTGAAATATATGAAACCATAACATCATTTATAAGAAAACAAAGGACTCTTTGCATTAATAGAAATGGAGTGAGTTACAACCAAAAATAGGTGTCGATCTTGTAGAAGAGCTCCTCAAAGTTGACTTGTCATTTCCTTGTCACAGAGTGCACCTCTAATCACCCTAATGCATGGAAATATATCTCTCACAACAACAACACAACTATAGACTCACTCTTCGAAAGCCAACCCATTTCCTATGGATGGAAGTAAACATATAGGTGAAGAGGTAGTTCATGAATTCTTATCCTTTTACCAATCTAGGCTTGAGATCCACTCTTGATAGGACGATGAGTTCAAGGGATGAGGGATAAAAACTCCAAGGTATGATAGGATAGAATTCAAGATTTTTATATGACGTAAATGGTTACTACAGATCCTGGAAGCTTCTGGAAGAGGAAGCTACGAGATTCTTTTTTATTTTTCCAAATTTCTAGAATCAGCACACTCCCAACACTTAGTAACATGTTGGTGATCAACGCAAGTGCATAGTAGGGAAACTTAGTAGTCAACACCAACCAGTAAGATACTAGGGTGCGTTGGTCCTTAAAATGACTGAAACAAGGTTTTTTTCAAGTAGAAAACTTAGGGTTTAAAATGAGTCATGCTTAGGGATTTTTGCAAGGATGATCGCAAAGGGTCAATGGATGTTGATTGATCCAATTAAAGGCCTATTGACCATATGTGACAAAATGGAATTAAAAAACTATTCATTATTTGTCAAAGTTGCAAGAGGATTGCTTCAAACCAGGTCTATGTAGCTAATTAACTCCTATTTTTCCAACTCAATTCCTTCAACATTTACATTAACATTTTAACTATCCATGGAAAATGTGTTTGCATATTCACCAATATCTAATATTGCTTCGATATTTATCTCAGAAGGGTCATTGTATGAATCAGTTGTGCTTTGATGATTTAGTAATTTGTATGAAGCCATTGAACGAGAATTTGTATGAAGCCATTGAACGGGAAGAAAACTAACCCACATTTATGGCATGCTTGCAAATGTTGTCACGAATAGACCATGGACAATCACAAGTTAAGAAATTTGTGTGACGACAAGTGACAATATATTTATTAGTAGGTTTAGATTGACTGCTCACCCAAAAAGCATGAGACATTTGCTCACGAGGGTTGCAATCACTATCTGGATTTTTTTTTCTTTTTCCATTGATGATTCAAATTGTTTCTCTTTCCTCTAATTATTCGAAAATCATTCCTTTTTTAGAATTTCCTTAAACATATAACAGGGTTCAACATTTTTTAGAAGAACATATATCAACCAATCCATCCTACGAGCACATTTATTTCTTCTATCAGATAGAAAATTTGTCTTTAGGTAATATTGATATGACTCCGTAACATTGTTTCTCTCCTAATTTCGATGGGGAAAATCTCAACAACCTTTTACCCACATCCCTAATTGCAGAAAAGTTGGGTTAATGAAGATATTTCATCCGTATGAAAACCAAAAAGAGAAATGTAAGAAAGAAATTTTCAACTTACAATTTTTGTCACCAACAACACAATTCTTGTGGAAATAGTTTAGGAACTTCTCCTTATTAGAAAATTCATTGAAGAAAGCATCAATTGCATTTCTCAATTCAGCATCGAAACAATAATTCATAATTAAACCCAAATCAATAAACATTTATTTTTCTATTTATGGACTACTGGCTAATCAATTCACATTTTTTAGCCATGCTCGAGGTATGTGCCAAAATGCACAAGATAACATTGCACCTTGTGATTCTCCTGCCACATTCAATTCATTTCAAGCATGTTCCTTTAGTAATAAATACAATTTGTATTGTAAACTAATAAATAAGAAGATTGAAGTAACCTCAAAGCAATGATTTCATCCAATGTATCATCAACAGATCCAATATGAAAGACTTGGATTGACTCAAAGCATTTATTTCAGCCAATGTGAAAGAGTTGGGTTGACTCAGAGTCAGGTTGTCATGGCAAGAGTAGGGTGAAAAAAGTAGTTAAGCGAGGGTGTGATCTGATGGACTAGTCAGGAGTGTTAATGATACAAAGGAGTGGCCCACCGGGACACATAAGCCTAGAGGTTATTCCCGGGAGCATAAAGTGGGACGCACTATTAAAAAGGCACAGGATGATATAAGCTTGCGCTATGGTGGCATACGTATGAGCCAAACAGTTTAACCATTGGTTCAAGGGAAGACCCACCTTATAAGTCATCCCGGAGAACCAACCCTCGAGAAACTTGTCAATGCTCAAAGTATTAAGGGCGAGGGTAACAAGCTCGGGTAACTGGAAATTCAACAGTATTTCACGGCCCGCCAATTTGGGTTTTATTATATATATATATATATATCCCCTCCATCTAGTTGTACAAGGGATATTGGATTAGAAAGTGCACACTGTTAGACTTGATTTACGATTGTGGACAAAAGTATCTCGCCTAGGTTGGTGGCTAACCTAGAACAACAGAAAGACAAGGAACTCAATGATTTTCCTTAAAGTAAATAGATGGTGGAGTGAGGCCTACTTGAAATCCTTCACACACTTCACTCCTTCTTTAGCTTGGAAGCTCCAATCCCAACTTTGATTGCCAAAATTAGAACTTGCATAGTCAGATAACACAAGCCAAAAAACTATGATATCTATGCAGTATCACCTAAGTACTTCATTCAATAGATCAACATGGTATTGGAATAAGTGAAATAACAACATCACATATAAGAAAAAAATGAATTATTTGCATTATTATAAATGGAAGGAGATTACAACCATAAGCAACAGTTGGTCTTGTAGAAGAGCTCCTCCAAGTTGTTGACTTGTCCTTTCCTTGTCACAATATGCACCTCCAATCACCCTAAATGCATGAGATGATGACCACTCACTACAACAACATAAGGGCAAAATCACTCTCCAAATTCCAACCCCAAAGGGCCTTGTGGAATGAGGTGAATATATAGGAAGGAGAGGCAGTTCATGAATTTTTGTCCATTTACCAATCTAGGCTAAGAGATCCACCTTTGATGGAGGGATAGGATCAAAGGATAAGTGGTAAAAACTCCAATGTAGGGAAGGATAGGATCAGAATGTTTTTCCCAAGGTAAGTAGCTATAACAACTTTTGGAAACTCCTAGAAGGGGAATCTTCTAGAATCCCTATCATTCTGTCATATTTCTGTTTGGTGTGGAGCGTGATTATTTAGAGGTCTTTGTTTCAGTCGGATGTATACACGAGGAAGTTTGTATACCCCTCCACGCGGGGGTTTGGGGGGGCTGATCCCCCTGGACTGGGGGGTCCAGTGCCAGTGGTCCCCCAGCGGGGTTTCGGGGGCAGCGCCCCTGAAGCTAAAAACAGATGTAAAATTGCCTTATAAAAGTATAGTAATTTCTAGTCAATCTGGGTCGTTCATTAGGCGGATGATCTGACGGTAGAACTTATGTTTAGTTTAGGGTTTTTTGCCCTAGAAGGCAACCCCTCTCTTTGTATGAGGGCATTGTATTGAGGCTGTGTGATAGATGTGTATTCTCCAAGCGAGAAATAGAGAGGTGAGACTGTGAGAGAAAATAGAGGATATTACAGCCGATCTGTTGTAGGTTGTGTCTCTTCATTTTGCTGGATAATAGAAAGGAAGCACTGGCTGTTCGGGGTGGACGTAGCCCAAACTGGGTGAACCACGTATATCTATGTCTCTCTATTTTATGTGTTTATATTTATGCAATATTCTATATGTTCCATTACTCTGTAATATATATTTTTCTAACAATTCCTAGAACCAACGCAGGTGCAAAGGGGAGCAACATGCTGGTGACTAACACAAACCACAATGAAGCAAACTATTGGTGAACACACCCTAATAGGCTTACAGGAAGCGCTGGTCCTTAAACTAGCTTAGATGATGCAGTTTAGGGCTAAAACTCTACGAAATGAAAGTTACATACTTAGGTATTTGTACAAGATGGTGACAAGGTGGAATAGGATGTTGATTGATCCCATTAGGAGTCTCACTGATTAGATGTGACAAAATGGCCTATAAAAACACTTTTCACCAAGGTTAAGGTGGGGTGTTTACAGGTGGTATCAAAGCATCTAGGTTCAACACTTGAACTAGATGGGCTTTGTAATGAGCAAGTAGTAGCAAGCTCTTACAAAGGGATTTCATGTTGACTTTTAGAAAATTAACAGTACTAACATTTAGGAGTTAAAATTGGGTCTATGAATAACTGATTGCGTGCATGATTGGTGTGCTTATTTCGTGATTGAGCATGTGGCATGGACTAACAAGTGATATGTCCCCATTACTATTGATGAGCTAACAACTTGTGTCCACATGTATGTTTTCCTGACTATGCAGTCATGTATAATAATGCTAGAAAATGTTGATTAACTAACATTGGTATGCTAACTTGGATTGTTTGTTGTAGATGGCCTTATTATAACATCTCAACAATAGTAAAAGAATCAGCCTAAGTTATTTTCATTTGTTTATGTGATCATTTTTCTAACAATTGGGTGTGAATAATAACACATCACAAGCAGCGAAAGACAATAAAATATATAAGAATGAGGAATGGAGTGGTGAATTATAACTCTAATCTGTCACACCATGGAAATGAAGAGGCCAGGAAAAAATAAAGAATAAATATCAATTGTCCAATGGGGAGGGGAAAACTCTCCTAATTCGATCATTAACCTTAGAAGCCTAAGGGACGAGGTCAGAAATTTTAAGGCAGACAATGACAGATTGGTAAGAGATCAGGAGAGGCAAGCCAAAATAAATGCAATCATCTTGCAAAGTCTCTTTGACTTACAGATACAGAGGCAACATGAGTCAAGAATTAGTCATAGAGACATGAGAAGCCCTTAGGAATCAGAAGATAAAACAAATGGGGTAGGTGGTAGTAGGTCCTGGAAGAAGGAAGAACTAGCACCCATGTGCACCATTCTAGTGGATATTCCAGTTCCACCATTGGGAGGCACCATCATCATTCCCATAACCATCATCATCATAAAAGAGGAAAGGAATATCTTCCCAAGGAATTTAAGAAATCAGAGCCACCCGCATTTGATGGAGATATGAAGAAATATGAATAAGAAGAAGCTTGATTGCTTGCCATGAAGAATTTTTCAAAATCCATTATTGTTCTGAAAATATGAAAGCTAAGATTGACACATATAGTTTGTAGGGGAAAATAGACATATGCTAAGAATATTTGAAGAATGTCATAGGTATTGTTGAAGAGTATTTAACTTGGTGTTAATTTGAAAATCTCTTCCGAAATCATTATTTATGAGAGTGATACTACAATAGCAAAGCAAAAGAATTTTATGAGCTTGAGATGGGACAAATGATGCTTGATCAATATGTCACTAAGTTCCTAGAATTGTTGAGATATGTGCCATATATTAAATATGAGAAGGCCAAGATCCAAAGATTCATCACTGGTTTTCTTATGACATTCAAAGACCGAATTGAATTTCTTGAACCTCAAACATTGAATGATGCCATTAAGAAATTGAAACACTACTATGAACAAGAAAAGCGTAGGCTAGAAATTAAAGAAAATTGGAAAGCAAAGAGAAGTGATAGAAATAAGAAGAAACAACATAAGAAAATTGTGGAAATGAAGGGAGGCATGCATCCATCCGAGGCAAGTTGATTTCAGTAGAAATTCAACCCAGCTGCTAAAGGCCATGCGCATCAACCAACAACAAATCAACGTAGAGCTAAGACAAAATAGAAATTAAAATGTTGGAATTGTGGTGAGAACCACTAGAAAAGTGATTACCCACACTAAATAAATGCAGGACCAAATATTTATAGTGCCTATGAAGCTCGTACAATGGGTGATGTAGCATAGAGCTTGCCTAGAATTTATGCAGCCATGTACAATCATCAAGTATACCACCAAGCATCCATCATTGATATAGAAGGTAAGTTGTGTAATCAATTTATTTCCATTTTAATTTACCCTGGTTCTAATTACAGCTATGTCAGTCTAGATCTTGTGAAAAAATGAAATTGAGTAAATAATTTCACACATAGCCATGATTGGCTCAATTAGCAACAGGAACAAAGAGAAAAACTATTCATTGGGTGAAATCATGTGCATTCAACCTTAGCAGCATACCCACAACAACATATTTAAATTTACTTCCATTGGGTGTGTACAATATGTTATTGGGTATGGATTGGCTATATATGCATTGAACCAAAGTGGATTGTTTTGAAAAAGTAATCGAATGCCTAGATTATGTTTGAGAAAGAAAAAATTTACAAGGCAAGCATAAGCCAATTTTAGTAAGACTAATCACAGCAATGCAGGCTAAACGCAGTTCTCGGAAGGGCCGTAAATTATTCGTTATGTAAGTATCCAACAATCATGAAGCTAGTGACAACATTGGGCAAGAAGAAATTAAAAATAATAATAAATAAATTAAAAAATAAATAAATAAAAACAAAAATAAAAATAAAAATAAATTAAAATAAAATTTAAAATAAAAAATTAAAAATTAAAAATAAAAATAAAAAAAAAAAAATAAGGCATACATCGTATCCTTGTAAGGAAGTTAATTTCTCTATTAAATTGGTTCCTCGAGTAGCACCAACATCCAAAGAACCATACCAAATGAGTACGCCAAATCTAGTTCAATTAAAATTACAGCTGAAAGATATGCTTGATAAAGGTTACATATGGCGAAGTGTGTCATTATGGGGAGCTCAAATGTTATTTATGAAGAAAAAGGATGGGATGCTATGACTCTATATTGAGTACAGGAAATTAAATAAAGTAAACATTAAGAATCAATATTCGTTATGAGGGATTGATGATTTAATTGATTGGTTGAGAGGAGTAGTAGTCTTCTTCAAGGTCGATTAGAGGTTTGGATGTCATCAAATACATATCAAAGAAGAAGATATTCACAAAATTGCTTTCTAGCCGAGGTACAAGCACTACAACCTTGTGGTGGTACCCTTTGGGCTTACTAATGTGCCTACCACTTTCATGTGTCTAATGAATAGTGTGTTGTGTCCATATTTGGAAAAATTTGTCATTGTTTTTGTTAGTTACATATTGGTGTACTCAAGAACTGGAGAAGAGAATGAAAAGCACCTAGATGCAGTGTTACAATTGTTGGAAATACTGAGAGGGGGGTGAATGAGTATTTCTCTTCAATTAGTATATTTTTAACTTCATAGAGCCTTAATTATAATTAGCATTATATCACGCATTAATCAACATCACGTCACATGAACAATAAACAACACCATTCAACAATGATGACAATCAAGACATTAGACACAAGATTTTTAGGTGGAACCCCTTCTAGGAGGAAAACCATCAAGCGCTTCTTTATTTGTCTTTAATAATTTTACATCAATATTCTCGTCTCTAAATTGAACGACACTCCATAATCTTAGTTTAATAGCTCCAACTGGAAGGATGCTCTAGTGCCCTAGTTTGTAGCCTCTAACACGAAGGATGCTCCAACACCCTATATTTACCAACTACATTTTGGAAGGACGCTCCAACACCCTATGTTGGGTCCAACTTGCCATAGCACCACCCTGTTGCATTGAAGTGCTCTCAGGATCTTACCTTATGGATACTCCACTCTCTTCCTTGCACCACCCTACCACCCTAATCAACTGACATACCACGTTTCACAATTTTTAGACTGGATCCACTTAAGTTCAAAATCAATAGAAAAAATATTGAAATAAAATCTCTTTCAATTAAATCTACCTCTACCCAAGTTACACGTCAAACCCTAGTTGTCAACATCCACTGGCATAAACAATTATGCCTTTGCCCAATCTGCATGTTGGGTTTGTGTTATATTCTTTCCACAATTAGTCGCACACACAGGGTGGTCACAGGGGAGTGATAGACCCCCCCTGTTTGTTGCGCCATGCACAACAGGGGGGTAGACCCCCTGCATGGGGTCTAGGGCAATGACCCAGGAAAAAAAAAAATTGGACCCTATATTAGGTGGGTGGACCTAAATATGGTTTTGTGCATGGGTTTTGCACATGGTTTTGGGCATGATGGTTTTCTACCCATGGTATTTTGTAGATATGGTCAAGGGAAATACGGTTATGTTCTAATCCAGGGTTAATGGATTGGGGTTTATGAATGCTTCGACATGTATATATATGTATTGTAACATTGAAAGGAATATATTGAAAAATCAATCTGGTAGTCTCAGTTTTGGGATCCATGGGAAAATATTTGTGTATATATGTTTTATGTTCTTGCCATTGTTTATTTTCTGTTTTTAGAATTCGTATGCAGGTAATTTCTATACAGGGTTAAAACCTACACTGCACATCAAACCCTGGCTTCATAAAAATTATATATCTTCTTGCTAAAATTACATGATCATGTCATCAGAAAATTAGCCATCTCATCATGGTTCACTAATCATTGTAAGTCTTGGAATGTATGATTTGTCCATAATAACTCAACTCATAATGAAGGTATGCTCAATGGTCCTCGCATCAGTCAAACACTAGTTGGTCAACCTCAATAATTTTTTCTCCCTTCTAACTCTTCAATCATGCATCATGTCAAACTTCTTTGCATTGCAACATTTCATCTCATATCAGGAATATGTAGGGAAAACTATCAACCATCATCAACATGTACATAACCATATCAACAATGTTACAATTCTACTTGTTAGTCCTATAATAATTTCTTCATTTAATTTTCATACATGTTTCATGGCCTAGACTTAATACATTAAAAGCATGCATTAGAAACCCTAACTTTTTTCCAATGGTGTTAAGCATGAAACCCGAGCTCCAACCTATGAATATATTAGCCATACCAACCTTGTAATTGTAAAGGCTCATCAAACAAGATAGCTACAAAGTCATTTATACAACACAGAAACTCTGTTAATGTAAAGCATGAAACCCTAGCTCCAACCTCTACTCATCATATAAATCTTATGCTTAGCAAACCAATCTCTATTGCAATATCATAAATATGCCTTATAGAAATAGTGTTATGTGTATATAAGGCTACAATTCAACAATCATCTCTGCTTATGGCATTAAATTTCCAACATTCCCTCAGCAATACAAACCTTTAGCTTTGTCTCACTATCCATGTGTACTTTATTCAATCTCAAGGTTGGGAACAATGCAGTGTATGCAAACGCTCAGTTGATGTCACTGTATAAGGACTATAATACAAAATGATAGCTCAAAATAGACTTTAAAACAACTACAATTTATGTGAACCAATGTTCTATCCAATATACAATATGTGAAGGTCTACACAAAGTCCATCAATCATGACTTCTCTATGTGTGCATTAGTCATCATCAAGGTATATTAATCGTTACCAATAATAGGATACTAACATTAATACTAATCAACATTCAAAACAACACTTGGTCCATCAAATTTCCCACATCGAAACCATTTGTAGGTTGCCAAGGTTGTGCATTGTAATTGTCACGGTAACAACATTTCAATCATAAACAACAAACATTCCAGTTGACTAGAATGTTTTGTCGATTACACACTCTTTCCATACAACATATTAATGTTGCATTGATCAATCACATCAATAGACTTTCACATGAGATAAAGTTTATATAAGTCATAGAGGTATGTACAAAATTCCACTCTTCATATCTCAGTGCTTAGGGCAGATATTCTATGCAACAATGTTGAAGATGTATCCTTAATTATGTAGTTGCTAGCCACCATAATTTTAGAGGAACTCAAGTGAATCTCATGGAATCTTACAATAGTGATGTTATGAAACCAACTCACAAAAAGATAGAAAAGAGAGATAAATGCCTTAGAATTTAGCCTCTTCGAGGGGGTAACCTCCTCATTACAAAAATGAACAATTCTTGGATGATACAAATGACAAAACCTCCTTTCTATATATAGGATTCTAAGGGGTCACAATATAATCAAATCTGACCTAACAATAATAATATAAGGGCACAAAAGTAACAATAGTGGGATTTTATGGGGCACAATAATAACTATAAGTTATACAATGACAATATTAATGGGGGAATCACTAGTATTATAGGGACCTAACACGCCCCTCTCCTCCAAAAAAGTGTTTTCCTAAACACTTGAATAGTTATGGATGCTTCTATATACAATTCTCTTCCTCCCATGTGGAATGTTCAACGGGTAAGTTCTTCCACTAGACAAGATACTCCAAAATTGATCGATTTCACAACTGTCGAGTTCTTGTTTCTGTGACTGCGTCAGGTTCCAATATGATTCTTACTTCTTCGTCAACTTTTGGCAATATTGTTTGAACTGGGAGCTTGTCACCAATAACCTTCTTTAAGCATGAAACATGGAAAACTTGGTGCACTCAGGAAGCTGCAGGAAGCTCCAATTTGTATGACATAGTACCAATATTTTGCAACACCTTGTACGGACCATAATACTTTGGTGATAATTCTCCTTCTTAACTTGCTTGAGGGACATTTGTTTATATGGTTGTATCCGTCGAAATACCTAGTCACCTATATCAAAACTTCTTTCACTGCGATGTTGATATGCCTATTGTTTCATTCTATTCTGTGCCAAAGTTAGGTTATCCATTAAGAGTTGGAGAACTTGTTGTTGATGCTCGATGTGATCTTCCATTGCTTGAACCTTAGAATTTTCTCTTAAATATGATGTGATGGATGGTGGGTGATATCCATAAAGTGCCATAAATGGGGTCATTTTTGTTG
>APFE030041851.1:0-21965 GCA_000404065.3 Pinus taeda
CGACATACAAGCCACAAGAAGTGAGCAACCTTTGGTTAGAGGTGCTTTATCCACATCTTCATCCATATAGGGTTATGATGGTCCAAGGTTTCTTTTGCCGTTATTTTGTATGTCTCTTGCACATTGAACATTCCTTTGGGGGAGTACCCTCATCTAAGTGGTGGGCTCCAATATTGCAGCAATAATGCTGCAACTCCCGGGACTCCCTTCTTTACTTTTATCAACCCGGTAGTTCGTAACAAACTTGGAAGCGACGGTGCTGTATGCACAAGTACTAGCTCTTGCCGCGACTGTCACTTGGTTAGCTGGCACAAGTCCGCTAGGAGCTTAAGTCAACTTCTTTGAAAAGAATATTTTTAACTGATGGATGGAAGCTAACTCAAAGGAGGTTAATCTACTTGCAGAAAGGAACTAGAAAGCTGAAAGGAAGTGCAAACCCTAGCAAACCCTAATTTTACCAGCTAGCCCTACTAATGCAAGAAAGAGCATGAAAGCTACTGAGAGAGATGCCATTGAATTCTAGGAAGGTAAAATGCATGTGTCTAAGCTACTTCTATAGTAACATATGGAAAAAAAAATCTTTTTGTATTTTTGAGTAAGTTGTCAGAATTATCACGCATGTGCTTTAACTGTTTTTGACTATGCAGAGGCGAGGTGAGGAATGGGACTGGTGAGGCACTTGCAGGAGGATGGGAAGGTGAGAAGAGGGCCTAAGGGGTCCCTAGCACCCTTCCAGAGAGTTTCATAGTGTTCGGATATCAAGAAACCGCTTTCGTGAGCTTCTACAGGAAGTTTGCAGGGGTTCTACAGGATGTTCTGTAATTTCTACAGGATGTTCCGAAAGGGAATTGTGGAGGGTTGATGGAGGAAGAAAGGTGCAGAAGTGGGTATGGAGGTGAGATAAGGGTGTGAGGAGGTCCAGGACTTGGTGGAGGGAGTTGAGGAGCGGTGAGGATGGTTGGATTTGTTCAAGGAGGGGTAGAGCAATGTTGCACAAAAATATGGAAATTAGGGCGAAGCGAGAGAATGTGGCAAATGTAAGGCAAGAATCCGAGTTAGAGGATGGAGCAGGTGGGATTGATGGAGTATGGGTAGATAGAGAGGTATTACAAGTGCTCTACAAGTTATTTCTCAAACTGATCAAACAAAGACTCAGAAAATCAAGGACCTAGCTACTTTAACCTAATCTGACCTAAATAACAACAAAGAAAATGAACAGAAGTTTATTTGCAACAAAATCATGTGAAAGGCTATGCAAAATAAGCAATCATGAACCTGAGCATGTAACCAAAACTGGTATCAGCTTCTGCAAATGAGAATCTAACACTAATAATTGCATGATGAAGCAAAGACAATGTTTTTGGTGGCAGCAGGGACACCTTGGTCCCAGCTCATGGTCCCACTGACGAAGAGGTGAGATCAGAGGTGCTTGATAGCCTTTTTCTGAAGATCTTCTCTGTTATTAACCTGTCAAATCAATCTGAACATGAAAATCCTTTTTAACCATCAACAATGATCTAGGTAACCAAGCAAGATTTTAATATACTTAACAGAAATTAGTTTCCAAAAACGCTAAAAACAAATAAAAGTACACAAAGGAAGCCTTGGCACTTGGGTTGGGACCAACCCCAAGAGCTACAGGCTCCTAAGAAAAAGCTCAGAACTGGTGCCAAATGAAACTGCTTTCCATTACTCAAAAATAACCATGTCACCAATAAAGTTGAATAGCAGAAGCTACAAAATGAGCTGAAAAACTAACAACACTATAGTGCAAAATACAACTGTTCAAAAAGTAACCTACGAAGGCTGGAAGCCTTCCTATTTCTGCACTACGAGGGTCGCAAACAACCCTCCTTAATTCAAGGGGCTCGGCTGCTCAAACTGCCAGTGATCAGTCACTTTACACAAAATTGCTTGGCTGCCCTTGGGAATCCTTTTCGGTGGCCTGCTGAACTCTGAGCTGAGGGTGGAGAATTCGAGGAAGGGGCCATTTAATGTAGGAGACACCCTTCCTACGAATCCTCACCCTTGTTCCTTCATACTTTGCTGTCATCTGACTCATAATTGGTTGGCCTTGGCCCAAAATTTGTCCAAAAATCTGCAATAACCACGTGTTAGCCTTCTTGGTGAAGTGACTATTCTCATTCTTTCAACTAACATAAATATACTCAAAAAACATGCATAAACTATGAAAAATGGTGGATTGATGAAGAACAATTAGGCAAAATGAGCCCAATAAGTTACCCAATTCCGGGGCTCATCACTAAGGATGCCTTGGCCTTCCTGTTTAGCAATTTTCTTGGTTTGAAGCTCTCTTTCTAGGTTATTCAACTGATTGGTTGCTGGAGGATTCATCTAATCCTATTGGTGTTTCCACTGTCTCCACACCAAATCATTTTATATAGGACTCCAAAATTGCTCAACCGAGGAGCAGTTTTGGCTACTCGTATAAAGGAAGATTTCCTCTAGGTTCTATCTGCTAAATAACTTCCCTCTTTCCTACCATGCATCTCACTAGAAAATGCCGTTTTTCTCGTCCTTGATCTCCCAGAATGTATAGTGTCTGATGAGGTATTTATTGTTTGACGCCAAATTCCATGTTGATGAGCCTTTTGGGATATCCAAATGTCTTAATTTTCCCTCTGATGAAGTCGAAATTCTATATTTTCTAGACCATATGTTATTCCACAAGTCTAAGCCTCCCCTTAACCATCTCCACCACAACTTAGCTCTCAATACTTGGTTTAGGATCAACATATCTCTGAGACCCATGCCTCTTACTAGTTTGGGTTTTCTAACAATGGACCAAGAGACAAGGGCCCATTTCTTAGCCTTTTGGGTCCCTCTCCAGAGGAAATTTTTGAAAATCTTTATCATGGAAATACACATGGATTTGGGAGTTTCCATGCCCTAAAGTTGGTATATCAGAATGGATTGTTAGACAGTCTTCAATAAAGTCACTCTTCCAGCTAGGTTTAGTGCCCTGAAGGCCGAACCATTGAGCTTCACTTGGATTTTCTGAAGGAGGTCTTTCCAGCAAGCACTTATTAAAGAGTTGACAACTAGAGGTATACCCATATATTTGATTGGCAAGGATCTAATACCAAATCCTAGGGAACGAGCTAGGAAGGTTTGGATGGAAATAGGGGTATTGAAAATGAAAATATTTGATTAATCATTATTTATCAGAGTTACAGAGGCTTGCATAAACTCGTGAACGATGTCTTTTAGCTTTCTTACTTCTCGAAGGGAGACTTTACAAAACAACATGATATCATCCAAAAATTGTTGGTGAGTGATATGGAGATCATTATCCCAAAGATGAAGACTTTTGAGATGTGAGGATTGGGTGGCAGATTTATTATATCTTCCTAAGCCCTCAACCACAAGGATGAAAAGGAAGGGAGGCAGGGGATCTCCTTGCCGAATGTCTCTAAAAGGGTTAAAGGTTTTGGAAGGGGATCCTTTGAGCATAATAGAAAAGATTGGGTTAGAAATGGGGGAGGAAACCCAACTGACCCATCTTGAGTCGAAACCATAATCCTTTAGGATAGTTAGGAGATAAGGCCAACTAAAGTGGTCATAGGCTTTGGATAAGTCTATCTTACTCATCATTGAGAGTTTTAAGTTGTTTATGATAATGGACATCTTCCTGGGAGGTGAAGATTCATTCCGGAACTTGGCAGACTTCAACAAAACCAATTTTTTCTAGGGATATGAGATTTGGCAGAAGGGGTTTTAGCCTTTTTACCATAATGGTGGAAATATTTTTATAAATAAAATTACAAAGGGAAATAGGTCTTAATCCCTACGGATCCTTAGAATGAGTTGCTTTGGGAATTAACGAAATAAAAGTAGAATTGAGCCTAAGATGTACCTTTTGAGTCCTTCAGGATTCTTCCATCACATTTAGGATGTCTTGCCCCATGAACCTCTGAGCAGCTTGGAAGAACTTTGCGGTGAATCCATTCGGCCCCTAGGCTTTATTTCTGGCCATAACTTTGATAACTTCCTCTATTTCCTTTAGTGTAACCGCCCTCATCAAAGCAAGGTTCTAATCTCTGTTGACCAAATGGGGAATATGACGAGTTATTCTATGGATGGCCTCCAATCGATCAGAGATTAGATCCAAAAGAAGGGAATGGAAGTGATCCACCAAAAGGTATTCCATCTCCTCATGTTGGGTAAGGTTATTTCTTGTTGATTTTGTTAAAGAGAAGATCTGATTATGTTATCAATGTTGAATCACAGGCTTGTGGAAAAATATCGTGTTCCTTTCCCCTTCTCTAAGCCACTATAATATCGATTTCTACTTCCAGAGGATTTCCTCCTATTTTATCCTTTCCTTGATATGATTTAGGACCTAACCTTCTTCCAACACCAGTTCCTCTTATCGTCCTTCTATGATCATTCGTTGTTGGATCCCTTGCATTCTCTCTTGAAGATGTCGTTGCTACTTCATAATATTGCCAAACTTAGACTTGTTCAAACGTTTTATTTGTTGTTTGAGGTCTTTGAATTTAAGCTAGAAATTATGCATATGGTTCCTACCTTTCATTGTGCTAGATCTCCACAAGCTCTCCATTTTACCCAGAAAAGAAGGATCCCTGAGCCAAAAAGATTCAAATATGAAAGAGTTGTTTCTAGGCACTATCTTTAGATCAATTTCCAACCTAATTGGTTAGTGATCTGACCCTGAACAAGGAAGGAGTCTCTACTTATTAGTTGTTTTGACACTATAAATATGTCTATATGCGAAGCTACTTGATGAGAGCCCCCCTATCGATTATTCCATGTATATATTCCATTGATGGTTTGAATATCTACTAGCTTCAGCTCCATAATCAGGTCTCTGAATGCTTCCATCTCTGAATCCACTCTACTTATCCCACCCTTCTTCTCCTCTGTTAAGGAAATTAGGTTAAAATCATCATCAATTATCCATAGCTCTTTTGTGTGAAGGATTATGACCTTTCCTATGTTCTGGAGGAAAGGCACCTTTTCTCCTAGAATGTGGGGACCATAAACTACCAATAATAAGGCCTAGTATCGGGTTCCAATATGCCTGAATCTCCCCAAGAGGATTTGCAGAAGGCTAACCTAGTCGTAAAAAATTATATCCATTGGATTCTAGAGGATAGTTAAACCTCCCTTAAACCTCCCACATGTTAGAGCCTAAATCTACCTCAGGCTGAGAATGGTAGGATCTAGGGTAACATCAAACCAAGCTTAACCTGGTAGCTAGCCCTACCAGGTTGGGAGAGGGCTCTCTCCTGTCAATATCAACAAAAATATTGAATGAGGCTTGAGATGACCTGAATGAAGATTGATTTTAGGCTAGGTATGTGTGCAAAGGGTTTGATTGAGTTTGATGATGATTTGTTGGCTCAAATGGAAAGGCAGATTTCGGGTCTGGGGAATGAGGCTTATTTTTGCAGAGATCTCTATGGGGCAAGGTAGGCAACTGATTTGGAACTTAAAATTAAATGAAATGGATAGATTTAGACAGGTGAGGAGTTGAAGAGGGAAAGAATACCTCAGGGATCCTCTTCAAACATCTGAAAACATCAATAACTAAGCAAACCCTAGGTAGAGCACTGCAATTTCAATGGATTCTACCTTTATCCTTGTTTGTTTTAGTTAAGAAGAAACAAGATAGATAATGGCATACATAAAACGTAAGTAGACTCACAATTACAGAAGGAAACACAATCCCAAAGCAAGATTCCACATGAATCCCATAAAGTGCTGCAAACCCTGGTCTATTCCTTAGCCAAACTGCTGAAATTGTGTATACAATGAAGCTCCAAGCTTTCTTAAAAGTCCAACCATGCTAACGACCGAAAAATCACAAGATATAGGCAAACAATAACTCATCCTAGCCTCTATGGGTCGAGCTCATAAGTTTAGGAGCTCTTCCAACAAATTCTAAACTGAGAACTAAGAATTAGGCAGTGGAACAACCTGCTTCTAAAAACTAGGGAACTGATTCATTCAGTTTCAAACTACTTTTTGATGGATGAATCTACCTCCATGAGTGAAAATTTAGCACAATTACATCAAGATCCATCAAATTACATTAAATTACATCATGAGTTTGACATTAAGAAAGAGAAAAATCAAACTGTCAAGAAACTAGGCAAAAAGTAGAGTATTTTTGGTCAAACTGACCAAAATTTCCCCAATGCGTCGTGCTGATTTCCCTACGCATAACGCATTTTTGCAGCTGCTTTTGGATGCCTTCGCGATGTCCAAATCTGCTCCAAGTGTGCTTGTTACAAAGATCTGCCTGTCTACTTTCCAGAACAAGTGGAATTTTTGAATTTGGCCTCCATTTTCCCCTCCAAAACTGGGTTTTCCCAACACTTCTTCTTGTGTGTCCAAATAGGGGCAGAAACGTCATTTTTGGGGTGTTTTTGACCCTTTTGGGGGCTCAAAACTTGTCAAAATTTCTTGGCCATTGGTGAGCATGCATATTTATTCATGCCAAATCCAAAAATGTTGAGTTTTCCTCATTTGGAGGCCTCCATCAAAAGCGAGCGCCAAGTGGCGTGGCGCATTGGGCAGAAAACCTGTGTTTTGGCCCAAAAATTCCAAAAATGCAAAAATTGTCCCAAATTTTTTGAAATTTGGGCTGAGTGCTCTCCATCAAGTGCTATGTTGGGCCAAGGAATCCTCAGCCAATATGTGAAGTCTATCTTGGTCCTTTCGCCTCTTCGATGCCTTCTTCAACTTGGCCTTCAAGTTCCTGATTCTTGCCTTGCACACTTTGTTTCTTGCCAAGTAATGGTAGGCCATGTGCCTCAACATTGTTTTCTCCCTGTTGGCCTTCTCTAACAACTTTTCCAAGTGGACAGTAGCTCTCTCAAGCCAAGACTCACGATCAGCATTGATTTCTTGTTCAAGTGATGTGAGCTTCACCTTCCTCCTTTTGGCAGGTTGCTAGTTTTCTCGTATGTTTTGAAGCTCCATAATCGTTTGCTGATTCTATAGCTACTTGTTTCTTTGCTCCAGGTTTTTGATTATCCACTTAACTCTCTCTAGGTTGAGGAACAAAGCATTAATGCCCGCTTGTTTCTCCTGAATGATCTCCCCGAACTTTGAGATTTGTGGGCCCAAATCAGTTTCATCCTTCTAAATGAGAATGAAATCCGTCTCCTTCTCTCCTGAAGGCCCCTCATCATGTAATGGAGGAAGCGAGACCCCTTCCACCCCGGGTGGAGATAGCACTCACTTTGCTACTGCAAACAACCGTCTAGTGCTCTTTTGATAGGTGACAAACACCGGCACACTAGCGGCCTGTGTCTCATGACTCTCCTGCTGATGTGAAGGTCCACCTGTCTTGTGAAAAGCTTCTGGAGGTACCTGAGGAGCCGTGAAGAACTCATGAGAAATGAAATCCTCCCATGAGATGCCTTGTAAACCAAGCTGATGCATGACCACAATTTTGATGAGTGCAAAATGATATATATTATTGTACTGCTGCTGAGGAGTCTTCCTTTGCACTAAGGTGGTCATCTTCTCAATATTTCGGTACATGAAGTAGGGGAGATTCATAATTCTCACCCTAGTAAAGTGCATCAACAATTTGATGTGATAATCATATAGGAGAGAAAACTGGCCCTCACAATTGAAATACTTTATTATGAGTTTCATCAAGGGAGCATATGAGTCTTTTAGATACCGAAAGGGAAAAACTCTGCTGAGTTGTCTCAAATAACTAGGCTTGATGTATGGCTCATAATGTTCCTTGTCAATTTGCTGCCTTTTATTCCACTGCTCATTGACATTAGGAATGCCGGTTGCTAGAGAAATAGACTCCGGTGTCAAGGTGAATGTCACACCTGCTAGAGTAACTTGGTCATTATGTAAATGGAGCACAAACAACCTGGCCAACTCATGATGGTACTAGACTCTAGCAACCATCTCATAGAACTGATAACATGATTGGTGCTGGAAGCATGTGATAGCAAGAGGGCAAGCTTGCAACTCGGCAAGTGAAGTACGCTCCTCTCGTATATGTTTGCCACCCTTGTGAGGTCTCCTTGGTGCATGCATTTCTGTGGGAGAGTCACTGTGTGTCCCTTCATCTCGGTCATAGGAAGGATCAGACTCCATGTTTGCTAATGTGTGAGTTTTCTTGATGAGTATGAAGATATTTATGGTGTTTTTAGTTTTCTACCACCAAGGGTGAGAATATAGTAGGGACTGTGGAGGGAGAAGGTATGAGGGGTTTTGGGAATGTTATGAAAAGCTTTTTGGGCATTAGGGGGTTTAGGGAATAGTATGTAAGCTTAGGGACAACAATTAGGGTTTGGGGATTTTGTAGTTAGGATTTGGGAAAATGGGAATTGGGGATAGGGGTGACTAATTTTTTAGGAATATAGGAATTAAGGAATGAGTGGATGAAATTGAAAATAAATGGAGGAGTCAAAGCGTAAGGGAATGATGGAATAGACTTGGTACCAAAAACATAAATACAAACCCTAGGCAATTGTTTTTGAGCAAAATTGCAAAGAGGTAGGGTTGAAGATTTTACACACTAAACCACCATAAATTCTAAGAAAAACTTTTTCACTAGCAAGGGAAGAACTCTAGACTTACTTGCACACCATAGGATTGAGCAAATTTGGAAATTTGAGGGAGTTTATGGTGAAATCGGGCTTGCAGCTCTATGCGCCATGCCACAAACCCAACGCGTCGTGCCCTTTATATGCGCTGCGCCAGTGTATTTGTTACACTGTGGAGGGTGGCCCAATGCGCCGTGCCCTTGAACTTGCACAGTTTTGCTTCAAACTTGATTCCTTTCTCCAAAACGACCTTCTCTTGCTCAATATTTCTTCTTTGAATGCAAATGAGCTCTTTTAACATGACCAATGAGTTATATACAAGAGATTTTGATTTTTCATTCATAAAACCCATTTTTATAATTTTTGCATTAAGACTTACTTTTAAACTCTGTTTTTTGGGTAGTTTACTTTATTTTTGCCTTTGAAGAACTGAATGATTTGATTTTTGTTTGCCTTTCAAGGGATGGAGCTGCTGAAGCTTGGCAAGGTGACCATGGTTGCCACTGAAGTGATTTACATATGAGAGAACTGAAATTACATGAATTGATACAATAAAAACCTAAAATACTCTGTTTTTCCTTAAAACAGGGTTTTGAGGAAAAATACATTTCTGAGCAATCGATTATGAAATTTATTGGTACTGGAACTTTATTCAACCTCCTCATGCGCCTGCTGACCGTTATTGGACATTTTGAAGACCTTTTGATGAAACCGTAGACCTAATGAAACTGAAACCCTATAAATGACTCTTGCAAATTAAAGACAAAAAGTGACTGCAGATGATCTTGATGAATGGAAATGGGCCAGCAGGTAAAGGACATGAGGGAAAATGTACAACAAGCCAGTACCATCATATGATCCATGCTCCTAATGGAATGCAGCTGACTGAGTGAGACACCTAATATGCAATGCAACAAGAGAATTTGATCACTGACGGAAGGATGAAGATATTGACACTAACATTGGCTCCAATGGGGATGGTAGCTCCTTGGAGGTGCCAAGAACTACAGATCTCTGGGAAAGCAGGCAGTACCTTCATCCATTGGGCTATGGAGTCAATAACTTCGACAAACCAAAACCAGACTCTTGACTCAATTTCAGGACTGAAATCTGACTCAAGACTGACTCAATTTCAAGACTGAAATCGACTGACAGACCTGACTCAAACAAACCAAACCAAAACTGAAATCAAACCTCAGTTTTATAGCCTTCACCTCAGGCCCCAAATTGAAAGAATGAAAACAGTACACACTTGCAATGGAATTTAAACAAACCAGTATATACAATGATACATATGACAACAGAAAACACTTCACAAATAGTACTATTTGAGTAGCTGACCATTGACCGACCCACCTGTATAGTCTTCTCATTCATTTCTTTCAAAAGGAAAGCATTGGCCCCGATATGTAGCGATCTTGAAAGGCCATTTCCAAAGATTCTCAAACTTGCCATACTTACCTTTATCTTCATTTCTCGCGTCCTATTTCAGAACTATGTCTTCTATTTGAAACTTGTCCGCCTTTGCCTTTCAATCATATATCTTCTTAATTCTTTCTTGCAGCTTCAAAGTGTTATGAAACACCTCCTCTCTACTTTGTTTTAAATGAATCATTTGATTGATTCTCCGCTGCAAATGATCATCTTCACTACCCGCTTCTTGTAGGAGTTTAACCACCGGGACTGCAAGAGAGGTCGGGAATATTGTGTCCACACCATACACAAGCTCGAAAGGAGACATGCCTATAGATTTCTTTTGACTTACTCTATCTGCCCAAAGTGCATTGACCAATTTTTTGTGCCAACTTTTCTTGTTCGTTTCCAGCAGCTTTTTGATAATGTTTACCAAAGATTTATTTGAGGATTCCGCCAATCCGTTACCCTGGGGGTAATATGTTGTTGTGTGCCCCAAAGTGATTTGATATTTATTACAAAAGTCAATCATTCTTTTAGATTTAAAGGCTGTTGCATTGTCAGTGATCAACTTATTTGGACAGCCAAAACGAGACAAAATGTTGTTTTCAAGAAATGAAATAATTACCGAATCAATGGCCTACCTCGTGGGAATCACCTCAATCCATTTAGTGAAATAATCCATCGTTGTGAGGATCCATTTGTGCTGCGCCGAAGAAGAAGGATGGATCTCGCCAATGAAATCCAAACCCCACTGTTGAAATGGAGCACTTACTTCAATGGGCTTGAGTGGTAAAGGTTGCAATTTCCTCCTACCTTGAAATATATGACATTCGTGGCAGCTTGCTACTGTTTTGTACACATCAAAAAAAAAAGTTGGCCACTAATATCCCGCTCTCAAAATTTTATTGGCTGTAGTCTTCGAGAAAATATGACCTCCGCAATCTCCCTTGTGAAAGTCTTCCATAACCTGTTTTGCCTCTTCTTCAACCAAACAATTGAGCAAGACACCACCAGGATCTTTCCAATAGAGTGCATTATTCATGATACAAAACTTGGCAGCCTTCAATTTCATTGTCCTACTTCTGTTCTTAGCCATTCTAGGTGGTGATGATAGATTTTGGAGTACATAAACAATGTCTGAATACCAAGGAGAAAGAAGAAAAATTTCTGATACCTGAGCAGGAAAACTCTCTTCATCTTCCTCGGACATAGCAGAAATGAGATTAATGTCCAAGGCATGCAAATTTGACTCAGCCATTAATTTAGCCAGCCCCTGTCCTTTGATGAGCTTTGTTGGTTTGATCTCCACGTCATATTCCAACAAGGCAGTAATCCATTTGCCTCTTCTTCCCCCTGGATCTGTTTGCACTAAGACATCTTTAACATCAACATTAGGGACATAAGCAAGGATGTGAGAATGCAGAATATAAACCCGAAAATCTTTCAATGCCTTTACCAAAGCGAGAGCTTGGTTTTCAATAATATTGTACTTTAATGCAGCATCCCTTATGGTTCTGTTGAAAAATGCAATTAGTTTCTCGAGCTGGTCTCTTTTCTGCATCAAGGCCGCTGCCATAGTATGATCCAAGGAAAATGAAAACAAAATGAAATCTTGAGTACACTCCGGGTTGATCAAAACTGGAGCTGAAGAAAGGGCCAATTTCACCAAATTGAAAGACTTAATTGCTTCCTCGATCCACTTCACTACACTATCTTTTTTGAGCATGTTTGTAATTTCCCTTCAATGTTCTGCAATATTGGGCACAAAGCGACATAAGAAATTCATCTTACCATTGAATGATTGGATTTCCTTCTTACTTCGTAGAAAATCAATCTTTTGAATGGCTTCCACCTGAGCTGGATCGATGCGGATGCCCTCCTTTGATATAATATGACCAAGAAGCTTGCCTTCATCCATGGCAAACATACTTTTCTTTGGATTGAGAGATATATCATACTCCCTACACTGCTGAAATACAATCTTCAAATGATAAAGGTGCTCTTCACCTGAATTAGAAAAAACTATCAAATCATCAAGGTAAACAACTAGAAAAACATCTTTTTCATTAGCAAATGCGATATTCATCGCCTTCTAAAAGGTTGCACCAACATTTTTCAATTCGAAAGGCATCTTTGCATAGTGGAAAGTTCCCCACGGAGTGGTGAACGCTGTTTTGTCTCTATCATCCTCATGGACTAGAATTTGGTTATAACCCGAATACCCATCGAGTAGCAAGATGCGGGATGCTCCAACTACTCTTTGAAGTATGTGATCCATCTTAGGCAATGGATAATTATCTTTCAAAGATACTTTATTCAGATTTCTAAAATCAATACATAACCGAATCTCACCTATTTTCTTGCGCACGGGCACCAAATTAGAAATCCAATCTGAAAATCTTATGGGGACGATGATACCAACTTTGTACAACCGATTCACTTCCTTCTCAATTGAGGGCAACAACTTTGGATTTATTCTTCTTAGCTTCTGAAGAAAAGGCTTTTGATTTGGCTTGATCAGGATGATATGCTGAATTATGCTTGTGTCATATGCCTTCAAATCTGAATAATTCCAAGCAAATACATCAGTAAAAGAAGATAGTAAACTGATATACTTTGCTTTTACCTGTGGAGGCAATGCCTTTGATAACTTCACCATTTTAGGATTTTCAGCTGATCCAATGTTCACATCCTCAACTCCTTTCTCGGTTGGCAGTAAGCTCGGTTTCCGGCCCACATCATCCTGATCAAACAAATCCTCTAAAGGTATGAGACCTTTAGGAATGACATTGTCCTTCAGCTGCAAAATTTCCATATGATTGACTTGTATATCCACCTCACCATCATCATACTCCACATCAATAGAAGAATCTTTGAATTTACCTTCATTCTGCAGAAATTCATCGATCTCGTCATCATCTTGAAACACTTGCCAATACCTTTGATTGTCGAGGACAGCTGGGCGATGTTTCACATGAATCTCAAACTCATTGTTTGTTGGAATTTTCAAATTACTTGCTGCTGTTGCAAGTGAATATGCAATGACATTCTGAACATGAGGGACACATGTTAAGGTGTAATATGAAAATACTCTCAAGATATTTAATACCGTTTTGCGGTAGGCCCTGATTCGAGGATGCTTAGCTTGGTATTCCCCTTTCACTTGCTTGATAACTAACTCGGAGTCGCTATACACTGAAATCCTTTTAGCATTCAACTTTCTAAGAATTTTCAAACCAGCAATTAAAGCCTCATATTCAGCCTCATTTTTTGAACAGTCAAAAGCTAGTTTATAAGAACAAAGCCTTACATTACTTGACACTTTGTTTGGGGCGAAAACAGGGCTATGAATCCAAATGCCAATTCCAGCACCTTCCCTTCCTACTGCGCCATCAAAATCCATGCTCGACAGGCCTGCTTCGCCCTCTTCCAAATGCTGAAATTCTGTTTGCTCTGTTACTTTTCCTTGCTGTCCATCAATATGTTGCTGCTGTCGGAAGGCTAATTGCTCAGCGTACTATCAAGTCTTTGTCTTTCTTGCTTTAAGAATTAAGAAGAGATAAATCATTATCGCTTGAAGCTCATGAGTAGAACTAGTTATAAGTGGTACTTCTATCTCTTAACTATTTCTGCCTTTGTGTTAAAGTTATATTCATGTTCAGTTGTTTATATATTGATGCGTGAATGCCTGAGTTATCATTTGGCACTTTTGTATGGTGATAGCTATTTATTTATGCTTAATGTATGAGTAGCTTATTATGCGATATGTTTCTCACAACTGTTTCATCTAACTTTTTATACGAAGTGGTTTATCTATATTGAATTCTTTTCTCATAACAATTGAATGATATTTATTACCGATTGTTATCTGAAATCATTTTAGATCGCATAATATAAGGATCACACCTCAGGTTAGTGTAGACTTAGATATTTCTGCTTATTAGAATACAATTGCATGTCACTAGATTAGAGTTAGAATTAGAGCATCTCACTTAGGAACTTTTAGAAAGGAAATATCAATTCTTCACACACACGCACATAAATTGGGAAACTAGTCCCATATCCCCAATCAGACCCACTATACCAAACAGAAAAGGAGTTGCTAACCAAGGTTTGGACCGGGTGGGTATCCCCCTTGTAGACCCAATTTTCGGGGCTTCAACATATTTGGCGCTAGAAGGAGGGCCTCGAACTGTGAATGGAAAGCAAGTCTAAATCTAAATACCATTCTGAGAGTAAATAGCCCTCACCATCTCCCTCGACTTCTCCATCGCATTTAGAATCTTTAAATCCAGAGCCAGAAGTGACAAGAACAATAGCCGCTGCTACAAACCCTGACATTTTAGAACAATCTACTATTGAACCTCCTGAATTTGAATCTTTAATTCACAAACTTCAACCATTTTATATATCTCCTCAAGGATATGATAAATCACAAGGCAGCGTGACTTCACAATATAACCCTGCTCATCCTCTTACTAGATTAAAGAGCGAAAAGTTTGGCGTTCAGCCAACCGAGTTACCTCTACCCACAAGGAAGAGAGAAAGGAAATCACCTAAAGGGTCCGATAGCGAGACTCTTTCATCATCATCATCCATCTCAACCTCTCCATCGTGAAGCCAACCATCCACTCCTCCACTTTAGATCATTGTCCATCAGTCCACTGGTACTTCCACATCTCCTCAATTATATGGAGTCGTAATATCCTCATCTTCTCAAATGCAGGGATCATCTTCTGCACTTTCCTCTGTTAGTAGATCAGCGATGGCCCAATCTCCATGGAATAACCCAGGGGTAGTCTTAATGCCTGCACCCTTGAGTCAGCTACCGACCCATTCTGAAAAATGGCTGCCTAAGTTTAATCCTGAAGCATGCATGCTAGTGGAAGAACATATAAATAAATTTATGCTATCCATAAATCTCAATGGTGTTGCCAACGAAGACGCTGTCGTTCAACTTTTTCCTTATGCTCTGCAAGGAGCAGCCGGATCATGGTATTTTTCATTACCATCTGGATCTATCACTAGTTGGGATATCTTCCAAGAACAATTCCTTATTAAGTTTGGTGATGATAGGTCTACGGCGACACTGATCAACGACCTGTCTAACCTTAGGGCCGAGTCAAAAGAACTTATCAAAGATTTCAATTCACGTTTCAATAAACTGTTAAACAAAATTCCTACTGCTTCCAAGCCTAGCGAAGAAGTGCGAAGTGAATGGTACATCATTGCTTTACCATCAAACATAGCAATCTTTGTTGACAGGGCTAACAAAACAACTTTAGTCGAAAATATGAAAGAAGCAATAATAGTAGAGAAACGTATTATAGCCCTAGAAAATAAAAACACGATAGAAGAACGAAAATCCAAGAAGGTTACGTTCAAGGAAGATCCCAAGAAAAAAAATCGAAAGATCCGTTCGATTTAGAAGGACTGCATAAAGTTTTAAAGACCATGTCTAACGAGATGGTCGACATTAAGAAACAAGTGGTAAAAACTTCTTCTAAAAATCCATACAGACCTTTTAAAAGAAACCCTTCGACCGATTCAAAGCCCCCTAATGGTATTATAAGTGCTGAAATTGAAGAAGAAGAAGAGGAAATCGCTACTGAAGAACATACCGACGAAGAAGAAGTTGTAGAGTTACAAGGTATGTGGGATTTCATCCTCTCAGATGAAGAGGATCAAGAGGCATCCTCGGTTGGTACTCGAAGTAGAAATCAATTTGATCCTCCTCAACCGACCCCTAAGCCAAAGAGCACAAGCTCTATGACTAAAGATAAAGTCGCAGCCAAGAAAACGACACCTAAAGCGACTCAAACCAGCCCAGTCCAAACAGATTCATCAACTACATCTAAAACGCTGATCATTTCGGGTGAAATGGAGTATAATATCATAGAAGACATGAAAAAGACTAGGGCCAACATCACTTTTTACGAATTGAGCAAGTTAAAACACCAACAAAAGAAACTTTTGAAAGAATTACATGCTGTACCAGTTGCACCTTTGCCCGCCGCTGTAATCTCTCAAGCTTCCCCATGACATGGGAAGACCTTCAACTAATGTGATTAATAAAGTTGATCCAAACGATATCGCCTTAATTGGAGGAAGGTCGAGATCTCATACTCCCCCATTTCTTCTTACTTATGAAATTTTCAATAAAAATTTGCATAGTTGCTTAGTGGATTTTGGAGCTTCACCAAATATTTTACCAAAGTCAATATGTGCAAAATTGAACGTTCAACCGCAAAAATCCGCTGTGCACATAGTTCAGCTAGATTGATCTCAAGTCGAAGTGATTGGCGAATTAAATCAGGTTACCATAAGGCTGTCATCCAACCCAAAGGTATGTCAAGTTATCAACATTTTAGTTGCTGATATTCCATAATTTTATGGCTTAATTCTTAGCAGAGATTGGTCAGAAAAACTTCATGGATACTTTGCAACTGACTGGCCGCACATGTGGCTCCCTTACAATGGTAAACCAAATCAAATAAAAGTTGAGCGAGAAAGACATCAGAAATACATAGTAACAGAACTGGAGGGAGAGAATGAACTGGTAGCATATAACAATAACATCATTGGCAACTACTCAGTAGATTCTTTCCTAGGAAATTTTAATGCTCATACTTCACCTTACTTAGAACATTCTGTTTTGTCTCAAGTAGAAAATTTCTCTCAAACATATAGTTTTAAATGTATTACTTTTATAGATAGTCCTGTAAATAAATCTTTATTTTGGAAGTTATTTTTTGATGGTTCTAAGTCTAACGAAGGAGCAGGAGCAGGATGCATGTTAATCAGTCCAGAGGGAAATAAAACTATGCTAACTTGTAGACTCGAATTTGATTGCACCAACGATACCGCAGAATACGAGGCTTTAGTCCAAGGGTTACACAAAGCAATCGGATTGGACGTCAAATACTTTCAAGTTTTCGGAGATTATGAAATTGTAATCAGACAGGTACGTAATACTATACATTGTTGATCAGGTCATTTAAAACATTACCAATCTTTAGTCCAAGATCTAACTGAAAACTTTATAGCATTTAATATTTCATCAATTCCCAGACTCCAGAATTCTAGCGCAAACCTCTTAGCTAACGTAGCTTCCAAGCTCATTCCTTCAGAAGATTTTAGCCCTGATCGATTTTCAATTGAATTAATTTTTAGACCATCTATTCCTGATAACATTACCAATTGGAGGATTTTCAACGACGATCCTGATATCGTGAGTTTCCTCACATCTGAAGGATCCTACACCAATCAAAGAATTGACGAAGACCAACATGACCGACAATTGCAACAAAATAGCACTAACAATGCTATAGCTAAGTCAGTAGTCAAGTTAGAATACCTTTATGATTTGAAAGATCGGTTTAAAAGATCTACCAATTCAAAACTCCAAAGTTCAACTTTGAACTATGAATTAGTAAATCTAGGAACTGATACCAAACCACAGAACATCAACCTAGGTCTTGGCCTAGCTCCTGAAGAAAAAATAGCGTATATTCGTCTCTTGAGACAATACAAAAGTGTCTTTGCTTGGAACTACGATGAACTCAAAACGTATGACACTTCCATCATCCAACATACTATTCCAATGATAGACGATGAAAAACCTGTCCAACAAAAGTTGAGGAAGATCCATCCCCATCTAGAAAACCATATCAAATCTGAACTCAATAAGTTATTGAAAGCCAAGATAATTTTTGCCATTCGACATTCCAAATGGGTTTCTAATATGGTTCCTATTAGAAAGAAAAAAGGAGACATCATAATCTATATTGACTTTCGAAATCTTAACAAAGCCTGCCAAAAGGATAATTTTCCTTTGCCTCCCATGGAACAAATATTGCAGGCAGTCGCGGGATCAAAATTAATGTCATTCTTGGATGGATTCTCAGGATATAATCAAGTGCTGGTACATTCTGATTATCAATTAAAAACCACATTCAGAACTAAATGGGGCACATATGCATATCAAAAGATGCCCTTTGGTATGATCAATGTTGGTGCACCATTTCAGAGAGCCATGGAAATCGCATTCAAGGGGTTAGTCAACAAATCAGTGGTAATCTATTTGGATGATATAACTGTATATTCCAAGAAACGAAACAATTATCTTAGAGATTTAAAACAAATCTTCCAACGTTGTCAAAGATATGGAATTTCACTTAACCCGAAAAAATATTTTTTCACATTAAGTGAAGGAAAACTTCTCGGATTCATAGTGTCAAAATCTGAAATTCACATTGACCCTGACAGAATCAAGGAGATTTCTGAAATACCCCTACCTCACAACAAAAAAGCTATGTAATCTTTCCTTGGCCAGATTAACTTTGTAAAGAGATTCGTTCCAGATTTTTCAAGAATCGTATCTCCTTTACAAGTAATGATTAAAAAGAACTCAAACTTTAAATGGGGCCAAGATGAATATGAGACATTCAATCTAATCAAACAAGCAATTGCTAACGCTCCATTTTTAGCAACTCCAAATTTTTTAGATCCTTTTATTTTATATACATTTGCCTTTGATAGATCATATGCTATGATACTCACTCAAGCAAATCAAGAAAAGGTAGAAGCCCCAATTGCTTTTTTCAGTTCAAATTTACAGGGGGCTGAGTTAAATTATTCAGATGTGGAGAAATAAGCTTATGCTGTTTTCAAAGCAATTAAATATTTCAGACCCTTTCTACTCAAAACCCATACGAAAATCATAGTACCGTTTCCAGCGATAAGAAATATTTTTGTACAAAAAGATGTGGGTGAGAAAAGATCCAATTGGGTTACTGCCTTACAGTAATATGACGTAGAAATCAAACTAGCAAGTATTGTAAAAGGTCAAGGCTTTTACAAAATGTTGGCCGAAGCATCGCTTATGTCCGAAATTCCATCTGCAGAGATACAAATGTATGAGGTAAGCCTAAACAATGTTGAATCATTATACGCTGATATGATTTATTATCTAAAGAATGGATATGCTCCTTCAAACCTCGTTCATACCAAGAAAAGAGCTTTAAGGTTGAAAGCCAAATAATATCAGCTCGTGAACGATGTTCTTTTTAGAATAAATTATGATTATGTTCTCCTTAGATGTCTTGAGAAATATGAAGCTGAAAAAGTCTTGCAGGAACTCCACGATGGGCCAGCAGGCGGACACTATGCTGGAGACGCTACTGCTCATAAAATCTTGCGCATAGGCTATTACTGGCCCACATTATTCAAAGACTCACATAACTACGTGAGGAAATGTCAAGTCTGTCAAACCGCTGCTGGGAGATGTTGACACCTAATCCTTGTGATTGGGTGAATTGTTGTAAACAGATAGATAGGAATATGAACAGTCATCAGGAGACGAACTGAACAGTATCTCCCTCATGTATATAATGAGGACCTACTTGATGGAATAATACAGTTAATTAATTTCTACCCCATGGAGTTACTGCCTGGCTTGACATGGTATCAGAGCCAACTCTTTTTTTTAGCTCTCATGCTCCGTGTAACTCCTCTGTCTGTCTGCCATATTCCTTTTACCTGGGCTCTCTATCAGCTAGAAGGTGTCTGTCCATGAATGTTTGTTGTTCTTCCATATTCCATTTATAAAAATTGTGCCTAGCATTAAATTGTCACCTGACATTCACCTGACATGCGTTGGACATTATGCTAAATGTTGGTAGCCCAAATTCATGTGGCTATCCAATGCCATGAATTTTCACGCCATGAACAACATGCCTGGCATTTGTCGGCCAGCTGATCTCCATAGAATAGGAATCCTCTCTGGTTGCTCTGCAAGCCACAACGGACTTTCTCAGGGCTGCTAGGATGAGAGCAACAACAGATAGCTGAGCTCTCTTCACGCCATGAACGCCCGTCGTGGAGGATTCGAATAGCCGCTCGCCTGACTTGTCTTTGTCTGGCTCAGGCCATTAACGACTTTATTCTTGTTTATGACATTGTTTATTTCAAAGATCTTGAAAAGCTTAGCCTCGGCTAGCCTGGATTGCTTGGAGGATTATTGAGTTGATTCACTGTTGAAGTGTGGGGATCCGAGCAAGAAAACAGTGTTTTCGATTGCTTACTTGTGGCCACGCCCTCGATTTGAAAGCTGTAGTAATACCCAATGCAATAAAATTGAAAGAAAGGGCCTTCTCCTTTAGAAACAGTGATAACTATAGAGACGTCGTCCTTACCGTCCTCCACCATCGTAGCTTCAACTATTATATACTCCTTACCAGATTTGTCCCACCACATTATAACCGCCTTCTTGCCTTTTATCCTGGAGGGTATGTCTTCCGATTGTAGTTGCAATAACCTTGTCTCAATGTATATGCAAATAACCTTGTGCGTATAGCGTATTAACTACAAATTGATATATATTGTATGACTTCCATTGCTGGGAATTGGATAAGAACTGTGGGTGATGCGCACCGAAATAAAGGATTTTTGTTTCTTGGTTTACAAGATGAAAAGATAGTATCCTCTGAATGCCATTCTGGAGGATCTCTTAGTTCTCTGGAAATTAAATTTGGAGAAGTGCTTAAGTTTTTTGCAGTTTTGTGGCGTATTTCGTGTGGCTTAAAATCAAAGATACATCTGTGTCAAATTATTCTAAATACTTCTCTGTATGACACAATATCTGAGAGTCCAAATTCTTCTGGACTACATTCTTCAGTTTTTCTTTAGCGAACGCAGTGCTGTTGAGGGTATTTTATACTGCCATATTTTGTGCTTTAACATTGTGGAGAAGCATGCAAATTGATATTTGAATCTGCAGTCCCATTATATTATAACTATATTTTTTCCATAAAGAGTAAAAGTTTTGCAGCCAAAATTTTATTTGCTACAGTATGCATTCAATCATATTTGTGGTGGGAATAGTTATCACTGGAAAGGAGAACTATCCTGAATGGTCTCGGATGATAAAACACACCATCATTTTCAATGAGTTGTGGAAAGGAGTGTGTGTCGGAGACGGAGATAATGATCCAGTACAACCTACCTCAGACAAAGAGCTCGTCATTTGGGAAAACAAGAACAACAAAGCTTATGCATTAATCACAGCATATGTAAATGAAGAGGTGAGTCGCCATATTTCGTCATATTCAATTGCCTTTGAATCCTTACAAAAGCTAAAAGAAATTTATGACTCACATTCTGCACTTGAAGTTGTCCAACTCATGATTAAACTCTTCACTCTTGAACTGCAAAATAATGATCCTCTTGCTCTTGCTTCTGAATTAAAGTCTATAATGCATGATATCAAATCCACTAAGGTTGAATTGGATATTCCTCTTATCGCTTTTCTCAAGGCACTTTATCCTACTTACTCCAATTATCTTGAGTCATTTGCAAGCAAATGGAAATCTCAAAGATATAACCTTTAACTCTCTTGTGAAAAAGTTTGCTGAAAGAGAGAAAGCTTTTGGAAAGAAGACAACCCCCGAATCTTCTGAAGAGACTGTCTGCCTTGCTCATAAAGAAAAGCATCTTGCTCAAGATTCAACAAGAGGAAGAGGTGGACGAAGAGGAAGAGGAAGATATTTCAGAGGCAGGGGGGGGAGACATTCTCAAGGAGAAAAGGGAGATTTTCACTGCATTCGCTACAAAAGAAATGGATCACATGATGCCTCTACATGCAAGCTACCATGGGACAAAATTGAGCAGAAAAGAAATCAATAGAAAGGTAAAACTGATGATACAGACAAAGGTAAAGCACCTGAATTCGCTCACTATGCTGTGGCACAATGTAATATTGGAGTAAATGAAGATTTATTTAATGCTTCACTTACTTCTTGGAAAAATGATTGGTTGCTTGATTCAGGAGCAACCTGCCACATGACTCATAGAAAATATTTTTTTGAAGAATTCACTGATAATGTTGATGGAGCAGTATACTTTGCAGACCAATAAAAAATCAAGCCATCAGGGCTTGGCACAATCAGGCTTAAACTGCCTAGTCTTCCAGACTTTCTT